>RJWJ010008689.1:0-52578 GCA_004363605.1 Indri indri
ATTGTCTTCGAAGTAATCATCTCCATAGACTGTTTTTATTTTGACAATGCAATTATTGCCCACAAGTTTTTGAAACTCCCTTTCAGAATTCCCTTCAGAACCTGAGGTACATTTCTCCTCAGTGGTAGCAAACATTTATTCCCTAAGAGAGAATTTAATTTTTGGAAATGGCCAAAAACTGATGTGATCAGTCTAGGTAAAAAACAGCTTTGGTCAATAACAAGATGAGACTGAAATTCTGTAGCAACTGACTTAAAAACTGGTTCCCAAAGAGAAGTTCGAAAATATGTTTTGCACGATGGCAGCCTCGTTGGAATAGGAGTTTGCCTTCACAAGATGGATGGAGTTCACTTAGCTATATGAAAAGTCATTCTCTTCCCTTTTTGAGCCTAAATCACACTATTCAGTTTTTGCTAGCTGCTTTTCACAAAATTTTAATTAGACACTTACGACTTGATGATACTATTTCCCCTTTCACCTGGGATCAGTAATTTTTTCTTTTCTAGTGTAGAAAATTAGTTCTCTTGGAACTCCCAGAACTAATTAGCTAGCAGAGGGGCCACTGTGCATTTGCTCAATAGACTTATTCTTTAGCTTACACCATTTTCTGGCATTCATAAAGCTGTTAAGATTAGCGCTATTGTAGCATTACCGTGTTTCTGATGCCACTAACGTGGAGGTTAACGGGGCCTCCTTTCTTCTCTAATTTAGGAGCTCATAGGAGACTTTTACTTACTTCAAAAATGCACGAACATCAAGATTATCAAGTGCTAATCTCTGCCATGCCATTGCAAGGGTTGAGGAACAAAATTTTTCTGCACCCACAGTGTTTATACATGCTTTTGGCTCAGTTCCTGTGGCAATTTCTCTATATCCTAGGGAAAGATCAAAGTTGGTACATATGGAATGAAAAAGGATAAAGTTGTTTCTAAATGATGTTCTCTCTGGATGCATGTGAGGCATCTGTGCACCTCCCTGTGGTCCAAGCCTGCCCTTTTTATCTAACCAAGAAGAAAGCAGGTGGGCATCTTTCCTGCTCCACACTGAGGCTCTGGCCGCAGCAGGCTCAGATGGGATCCTGGCTGCGTGTTTGGGAACACAGTAGAGTTACCCCGGCTACTGGGGGTGCCTGCTCCACAGAGGTCAGCTGTCATGAGCCCATCTGAAATTGGCATCAGGCTAAAACAGGGTGTGTGTTCCCTTGGGCCATATCAGAGGAGAGTGCTTAAAGGAGGAGCCTCAGGCATCTTAGAAAATTCCAAGTTAAGAGAACGGAGACCTGCCTGCACGGAGCCTTTCAGATGAAAACTCCTAAGGGTGGGTGTTCCGCCTACTGACCCAACCCGATATTTTGGGATTGGGGTCAACGTTTTCCACCCCCCGAAGAAGAAGGAGGATGGAGTCCATGCTGACCTACTGTGTTAATGTGAGTGTTTACCTTTGTTACTGGGGATTTTTATTCGATTCATATAACCTATTAATGTCATATGTAAGTAGAGCTCAGATATTTATATATTTTTTACTTATATAATCAAAGCTTTGTGCCTCTAGATTAGAAAAAGGTATCATATTAATCCCTATTTGCTGGTTATTTGAAATTACTGAACATCCACGATGGCTTGCGAAAGTGGAAAGTGAAGACAAGTTATTCTTCTAAACTAGTATCAAGTGAATTACTTGCTCAAGAAGTTGAAGAATGTAAAGTTAGATTCTGAATTGAATCCCTAAGTTCTCAATAAAATTTCTACATGGTCCAGTCTACCAACAAATTTGTTGCGACTTTCAAACACAACAGAATCTGCTTTGGAAATGGGTTTTGCCTGGAGTCAGTATTTTCCTGTAGGATCCTGCGGCCTGTCTCTGGTGTTTGGCTGCCTAAGAAAGGGAAAGTACCAAAGAAAGTTAAGGATAAGCTGGAAAGATTATACCCTGTGGTCCTTCCCTCCTCTGTGTTCCCTCTTGCTTTCTCAATCCTTGCCTAAGAAGCTGGTGGTAAGTTCAATATGCATTGTTTATATAGATAAACGATAATTTGTCACTTTAATAATTTTTCACTGTATTGTCAGCACAGGGAAAAACTTATTGAGAGAAATCTGCTTGCAAAGTACTTCTCCTGCTCTGCGCACACATCAAATTACCCTCTGCTTTCGACACATACAAATGTGACCTTAATAAGAGAATAAAGCATGGACTCACTGAGCATTCCTACGCCATTCCCTTTCCTTTAGTTGCACAGCCTCTCTCGCCTCACTTTTTATTTTTGAATCTCCTGATTTGTTGGGGAGGAGAAGGGGTGGATAGGTCGTGTGTGGGGACAGGAGTGATGAAAATCTCTAACTCCTGAGAGACGCAGGTCAAATTTCTCTGTTTTCTGGCAAAGGAACACAGAGTCATTGCCAAAACCACAGAGTAAAGTCTTCTAAAAACCCCCTCAGACAGTGGTGTTTTAGAGTTAAGCCTTTTCATTTATATTTGGACAACCACCTGTTGACTTCTACCGGAGCTTGTCAAGGGCGGATAGATGGCGGGAACCTGGGGCAGAATTAGCCCATTTAAAGGGCTTGGTAGTCTCCTTTGAAGAGGTTGCCATTGTTTTCAATTGAGCCTAGTCAAGGCTCATAAGATCAAAATATAAAAAACAGAAAGGAAAGCGTTTACTTGGGACGGGGTCTCGCTCTCCTCTTGAGATTATCACTGCATGCTCAGGCCATCCCTTTTAATCCAGGAATCGATTAGAGCAGTCATTACAATGCATTTCCTAGTCCTGAAATGCAGTGGGTGAGAGCCAGGGGGAAAGGCGAGGGAGAAAATCAGTGCTGGACTTGGAGGGCGCAACGGTGGGCCCTGTCCGAAGGCTCCTGCTGCGGCTGCACATTTCCCAGGGTAGGTTCTGCTTCTGCCACAGAGGGGGAGGGTGGGATGAAGGCACCTAAAACCAGAGTAAAGAGAACAGGGTGCAAAGTATGCTTTGACTAGGAAAGTCTCATTTAAACCAAATCGCAAATTTGTGATGGGAAAGATGATTGCCATAGAGTAGCACCTTTGGTGAGAGGAGGACAGTTCTGAGTACAGACTGAGTCACCCAGTTCTCCAGCCTACCTAGATTATGTTATCCTACCTACACCTTGGGGCTCGGGTGAGTGGACCTGTGGTTAGGCAGTTGGAAGTGTAAATGAAAAGCTGCAGATGTTCTATTGAAGGTGGTGGGGAAGAGGAGAGAAGTCTAAGAAATCAATTAACAACAATAAATTCAAGTATTTTATGGTGTCTATTATACTGTAGGCCCTATGGGAACACGACTATGAATCCGTCATGGATCCTGCCCAAATAAAAATGTGTATTGTCAATTATCCTTAACAATCCCTGAAAGAGGTAAGAAGATAAAATTCAAAACTGGATAGCCGTTTTCCAGAATAAAATAATCCAATGTCTCTCTTTTGGAAACAATTCCTTGGCCAATTCAACAACATGTACCAGGGATGGTTATCTTTTATTTACCAACATAACATTTGCTGTGCACCTCTGCGGAGTCGGAATTATGCTAAGCTCTAAGAGGCAGCTTGGGAGAGAAAACCAGTTTTCTCTCCTCCCCTGTGCCCTGTGACATCTTAACTGGCATAAACACTTAGCTCCACCGGGTTCTTCCTAGAGCTCACCTTTCCCTCCTACGTGCCGCTCACTTCAAAGCGGTTTCTGACCCCATCTGCCATGGACACGGGCTCTGTGCAGCTTGGAATTCATTGCCTTTCATTCTCATCCTCACCTACTCCAGCCAGGCCCCAACCCAGACACCCAACTGGTATCTGATCCACAGAGCTGGGGTAGGATAAGCCGGCTCTGGACTGGGGACTGGGGAGCCAAAGCCAAGCCCAGATGGTTTGCCCCTGACCTCAAAGTCAACATCAGTCCTAAATTGGAACATCTGTGAAGTGCTATGGGAATATGGAGGGTGAGTATTTGATTTTGGTGGGAGAGAAACAGAGACTTCTATAGTCCCAATTAAATACAGGCTCAACTACAACCAGGCCTGAAGCAGGGCTGGAGAAGTCAAAACAGGATTAGGGCTTTCTTGAAGCTATGGGAGCCCATCAGAGTCTCAGTTCCTCAAATTTATCTTTCAGTTCCTCCGGCAGTCACCGAAAAGTGGTATTTGGCTTTCAAAGCAGACAATGAATAGATGTGTCACCTAGACAAGTAGCCAGTGGCAGAAGCAGGCACTCTGCACAGCAAAGAGAGTGTGTCTGCACCTGCCCTTCCTGTCCACCCTCACTTCTATCTCTTCCAGCCCAGTCCCTCACTGGCACTCTCTCTCCAGACGGATCTCACCCATGCCATCAATCCTGCAAGACCCTGCCAGATAGTTCTTTTCCAAAGGCCATTTTTACCTTGTCCCAGCCAGATTCCAACAGAAACAGATGGGCGTATGCACAAGGTTTAACTGAAAAGAGTTTAATGAAGGAATGGTGTACAGAAGTGAGACAGGGTTCAGGTATCATCGAAGGATAGCAAAGCACCTAGGGACTAGCAAAAATAAGGTCTTGACCCAGTTCTGAAGGCCCAAGGGGAAAGAGAAGGGTTCCCTCAACTGAGGGAAGCTGAGAGCTGTAGCTGTAAAAGAGACTCTGCCTACTAGAGTTGTGGCCTAGAAGAACATGACCACAGTCAAAGCCATGGCAGGAAGAGGACAAGGCAATAAACAGTTCAACTTTTCTTTCCCGCATTCTCCAATGGTCACACACTGGTTAAACCCAGCCAAAAGCTAAGGAGCCCAGCTTCCTTCAGGCACTCTGCATAGCCTCAGTGTCTGGGGAATAGGACAAGGTTAACAGGGTAGAGAATGGAACTAAAGGCAAGGAGGGAGGGGTGCAAATAGAAAATACCAGCTACTATAAGATTGTTCAGAAACCTTTAATCTAAAGAATGTTTATTTGCTATCAAAGAAGCGAGTTGCCATAACATTGTTTCAAGGTTCTGTTACATACAGTATCTCATTTAATTCCTACCGTAAAATTGTGGGTAGGCATCTTACCCATTTTACAGATGGTGAAAGTGAGGCTCGGTCAGATTATGTGTCTTAGCCAAAGCCTCACAGCTAATAATCACAGAGTCAGGATTCAAACTCAGGTTTGTCTGAACCCAAAGTCTATGTGCTCTAGCCAGAGAAGATGTGCCTGTAGTAGGAATTGGGGATTGGTGGGGTCTGGAAAGGAGCAAGAGGGAAGATCTGGCGATGGCTTTCAGGGATTGTTCTTGTTGACTTCACCATATTGAGGCCACGAACTGAAATGGGAAACCCAGGCAGGACAGATTAGTGTTATGTACCCATGCTGAATCTGAGGCCCCTAAACTAAACACCCACTAGGCGGTGTGCCCACCATGCAATGTGGATGCAGGGCTGCAGTACCTGGAGGGCTCAAAGCCAGAAAGAAATGTCCATAGCCAGGGAGCAAGGTGATGGCTAGTGCCTTGAGGGTAAAGGCCATCACCTAGGGAGCTCACTGGTCAAAGATGAGACGAGGACCCAGACAGGGTCACCCAAGCCTCCCGTCCTGAGCAGGTCCTCATTGCCAAGGGAATGTCATGATGCCTAGCCTGGCACACAGGGCCCTCCTCCACTGGGCCCCCAGGCTTCAACATTCTTTCTTGCTGATTCCAGGGACAAATCTCCTCCCTGGTTAAACCTGACCACACTCTCCCAGCTCTGCCACATCCCCACATGCCATGCCTTGTCAGGCCCACGCTCCAATCCTCCTTGGGCCTGGGTGATGGCTTCCTTTCTTAACCCTTGGCGGTCCCCACGTCTCCAGCCACAGCACATGCTGTCTTATAGACCCTGTGTCTTTTGTCTTCATCTGTATGAAGAATTAGGTGCTCAACAATATGTTGGATGTAGATAGATCAAAAAACATTAGTTGGTTCAATCACTTGCTTATTTTGGAGATGGTCAAACATCAGTAAGGCCAACTTTCTTGTTTGATTCAAATTAGCTTACCAGTTTATGTCTAAAATAGTGATCCAAAAACAGTAGTGGCAGCATTATCAGAATATATGGGTAGACTTCCAGAGGGACTATATGAAAATGGACAGTACTTACTGAGATGTATGTTACAGTAGTTAAAATCGTGGTAGACTTGATAGTCAGATTGTCATCATTCAAATTCTGGCCCTAGAACTGACTTCCTTGTGATTTGGGGCAAATTATTATACTAAATTTCTCTAAGTCCCTGTTTTTATACTTGTAATAGTGGTTCTACTTCAAGCAGATCAAATGAGATAGTGGTTAGCCCAGGGCCTGACAAGTAGTAAGATCTTAATAAATGCTAAACCTGGTTGTTATTATAGTAATGTTTAGCCCATAGAGTCTAGTTTATTAGTGCTAGAAAGAACTATATAAAAAATTCAGTCTAACCAATTTATAGATGAACAAGTGGTTACTCGGGGGTCAGGCCATGATTAGGCACAGCTCAGATATAAAACAAGGCCTGTGTTCCTGCCCCCACTGGCCAGCATTATGCAAGCATCTGCATGACGGTTCATATCCATACAGGCCCTTGTATTACAAGCAGTGAAGCAGAGTGATCTAGGTATGTTTTTTTTTTAATTTTCAGAAGAAATAGAACATTTATATTATAAAATCCAAGCTGCCTTGATCAAACAAAAAAATGCAATAAAACATTTAAGACAAATTTTTATATAGCAAAAGTTATGTTGGTTTGTAGTCACAGAAATCATCACCGGTGATACTAATTAATACCAATTCTTATGGGAATAATGAAAGAAAATGTGTGAAGAGCAAGGTTGGAGTAGAAGTCAGGGGGAGAGTTTTGTGCACATGGCCTGTTTTTTGTTTGGTTGATTTGGGTTTACATTTGGTTTTTCAGACCACTGTCTGGGTCAGATACAAAACACTTGTAATGAAAATGTCCACCTATAGGTGGCAAACTTGTACTGCTAGCATTCTGTCCTTGCGTGCCCTTGCAAATAAATGTCACTGGGGGGATGGGGATGAAAGTGAAATTTGAAGAAAGAAATCAAGAAACCTAAATGGATCCAGAAATAGCATCCTCACATAAACTTAAAATGAAAAAAAAAAAAAACCATAATAATTTCACGAGGTACTTATTCTAATTCAACTGCAAAAGTACCTCATGAATTACAACAAATGCATTTATTCAGAATGCATTTCAGAGTGCCTACAATATGTCATGCCTTGGCTTGGAGTGGGGTAGACACATCCCTGCCTTAAGAACCCCGACAGCCTGGGTTCTTCCACCAGCAACGCACTTTCAGCTATAGCTCTCATCTGACCTTCACGGTTGTCTCTGATTTCACAGATGAGGAAACAGAAGATACGGGGGAGTGTCAGACTGGAGCTCAGCTCTTTGGATTCTAAGCCTTGTCTCTGTTTGCCACTCTGTGCTATCCCAATAGAAGGCAGAAGGTGACAAAGTGATCTAGGATTTGTGGGTAGAGCTAATTCTCTGGGGGTTTATCAATCACAGAAAAGCCCCAGCAGTTCTTTCAGAGCCTTTCTGAATAGAATGGCCTCAGCTGTCCTAGACCCTGCCCCTCGCCCCAGCTAACCCGCTCACTCCCTAAGCATGGGAGGGGGGTTCCCGGAGTGAGGATCTGGACCTCCTGAAATCTCTAAGGAAGGTAGCAAAGAATTTAGTTTATTAACAAGAAAAAAAAATCTTTCTACCCTGCTTTTTAAATTTTTTGGATATAATATAGTCTTTTAAAATGTTCTTAATTAAAACAGTATTAAGTGCCTATTTAAACATATAAAGAAAGTAAAAGTGGATGTCTTCTTTCACCTATCCCTTGGTCCTTTGACGAGTTTCCTATGCATAATTCCAGGGCTATCCCTGTGTGTTTACATATATGTAGACATGTAACTGTGCATATAGAGGATTTTTTCACCCACTTCACATATTACTTGCCATTTGCTGTTTTCATTTAAAAATGTACCTTAGAGAGCTTTGTGTAGATATATGTCACTCCGTTTAATGTGGCATGGTGGTTTATAGTTTGGATGCATCATAACGTATAAACCATTCCCCTAGTGGTATATGTTTGGGTTGTTTCTGCTTCTCACTATTACAAGCAGTTCTGTAAGTGAAGCCCTTTTACATATAACTGTGTACATGTGCAAATATCTCTGAAGGATAAATTCCTTAAAAGGAAAAATTGTTGGACCAAAGCATATATGCATTTTAAATTTTAAAATAGAAACTGTTAAGTTGCCCCCCACAAAGGCTGAACTGCCTTTTTTATTGATCCCTTCTCTCGCCTGTCCTCTCTCCCTCTGCCTTTTTATTCTCAGCCTATACTCTGGGCCACTTTTATTCCGTGTTATAACTTTAACCTTAAAGTCTTCCTTCTCTTTCATTTTCTCATCCCACATTCAATTCATCAGAAGACTTTGTTGGATTTACCTTCAAATACATCCAAAATCCAGGCACTTCTCATCACTTCCACGGCTATCGGTTGGTTAACACCTCCAACATCCCTCGCCTGGATCCCTGTGGCAGCCTCATACACATCTCCCTGCTTCCACTCTGGCCTCCTTCAAACTATAGTCAATCCAGCAGCCAGAGTGACCCTGTTAAAACCAAGTTAGATCATTTCACTGCTCCAGTCGTCGCCCTGCAATATACCCTCACTTCACTCATAGTAAAATCCTCACGATGGCCCCCAAGGCCCTCCGTGATCTGTGCCTCTTACCTCTTCTCCTATATTCGCCCCGCCCCATCTCCACTCTGCTCCAGGCACTAATCTTGCTGTTCCATGAAGCCTCCAGGCACGCCCCCACCTTAGGGTCTTTGCTCCAGCAGTCCTCTCCTTCCTGGTATCCACTTGACTAACTCCTTCACCTCCTTCAAGTTGGCTCACATTGCACCTTTTCAGTGAAGCCCCCCCCCGCCCCGCCACACACACACTCTTATTTAATGCTGCAAACTTCCCCGAGCAGCACCCTGTGCTTCTTGGTCTTCTTTTTCTTTTCCCGTAACACTTACAACCCTCTTACCTGCCAAGTAATTAACTTTTAAAACTATGTTCATTGTAAAACTCCCCCCACTTGAATTTAAGTGCTATATGGGTGGGGATCTTTGCTGTTTTGTTTACTGACAAATCTTGAGTGCTCAAAGCAGTACCTGTTACACAGTAGATGCTTAGTAAATACCTATTGAATTGGGATTGCTATTCCTCTCCCTGTTGCAATTATGAAAACAGCTTCACAGGGCTATGGTTTTGACACTAAGGCATTTCTGTGTAGATGATATTGTTCTATGGCTTTTAAAAAAAAAAACTTCAAAAAGCAAAAATGGAAAAATGAGACATCATCAAAATTAAAATTTTTGCTATATGAAAGACCCTGTAAAGAAGATGAAAAAACAAACTACAGACTGGGAGGAAATATTTGCAAATCATGTATCAAAGAACTGGCATACACACACACACACACACACACACACACACACACACATACGCATACACATACACTACATAAAGAATCTTAAAACTCAACAGTAAAAAAAACCCAAGCAATCCAATTAGAAAATGCACAAAAATATGAAAATTTTAGCAAAGGAGATATAGAGATGGCAAGTAAGTGCATGAGAAGATATCCAACATCACTTGGCATTAGGGAGATGTAAACTAACACCACAATGGTATCAGACCTATCATAACAACTAAAATTAAAAATTATGATAATACCAAATGCTGGTGAGAATGTGGAGAAATTGGATCACTGATATAGTGGTGGGGATGTAAAATGGTACAGTCACAAAAATAGTTTTACTTTTTCTTTTAAAACTAAAAATGGATTTCCCATACAACCCAGCAGTTGCACTTTCAGGTATCTGCTCCAGAGAAATTCAAACTTAAGTTCATACAGAAACTTGAACACCAGTGCTTGTAGCAGCTTTATGCATAATATGCAGAAGGTGGAAACCACCCAAATGCCCTTTAATGGATGAATGGTTAAACAAACTGTGAAACATTCATACCATTGAATACTATTGAGCAATAAAAAGGAATGAACTATTGATACCCATAAAACATGGAGGATTCTCAAGGGGGTTATGCTAAGTTAAAATTCCCATCTCAAAAGGTTACATTTTATATGATTCCACTTATGTAACATTCTTGAAATAATAAAATTATTGAGATGGAAAACAGTTTGGTGGTTGCCAGGAGTTAGAGATGGGGACAGAGGCAAAGGGACAGGTGTGGCTCTACAGGGGTAGTGTGCGGGAGCCTTGCGGTGATGGTACGGTTCTGTATCTTCGTTGCGGTGATGGTACACCGTGCTACACATGGGACAAGGCTGCATGAGACTATGCAGACACACACACGAGTGTGAGAATAACTGGAGAATCCTGAATGAGCTCTGTGAGTTGTACCAATGTTGATTTATTGGTATTTATATGCACTACGGTTATGCAAGATGTTAACAATGGGGCAGGCTGGGTGAAAGGTGCACTGGACTTCCCTGTACATTTCTTTGCAACTTCCTGTAAATATATAATTATTTCAGAATAAAAAGTTTCAAGAAGAATCCAGGCCAGCTAGTAAGCTCCTTTTCTTTCAGCCAGATATACTTTCGCTTCCTTGATTTCAATTGGAACATTCCCCTCTTGAGTTACTCTCTTTATTTTCAGTACATTTAACTTTAACTTCTTTTTACTTGGTCTTTTTCACTGTTCGAGGGAAAGTCTAGAGATACTTAATTGGGTGAACATTACTCCTGTGTGCTTTTGGGAAAGCTACTCAGTGCTCTTTCCTCAGCCTTCTCTTTGGAAACTTGGGAAAATGTCACCCATCCCCTTCCTCACGGAAATGTGGAGGGTTATAACTCCAAAGAAGTTCCAGTTAACCTCTTCCATGCTGAAATCATAGAGCAAGTGGGAATTGGGGTAAGTCCTCCCCTCCACTGAGCACCCACCGTATCCTGATCACTGCACAGACACTTCAAATACACCATCTCACTAGTCAAGTTTTGGCTCATTCTAAAAAGATGTGAAGGTCCTGTATAAACTACAGCATTGATGATCATTGAACTAATAGCTGATAACATTATTAAATAGTATGGACCTACAGTGGGTTCATGTCCTTCAAATTTCCAATCAGTAAAAGCAAGAGTGATTTTTAAAGTAACTTTAAGAGATGCATAAGCTAATTGTCTGATAGAGTTTTCAAAATAAAATATTCAGCTATTTTTAAAGCATTTCTCCATGAATTTAGCCAATTGATTTTTAAACCATTTTGTACATGTTAACGTCAACCTTTTTGTAAAACTTTTTCCTCAGTGCTTCCCACCTTTTCTTCATCACAGTAACTTTTTTTTTTTCATTCTCCCACTTTCTCTGGAATATGCTCTCACTAAACAAATTTGCTATGTCACCTCTATTCTTACACTCCCCAGGAATAAAAAGTTATTTGCTGGTCACCCATTAACCACTGAAACTCCTGCA
This sequence comes from Indri indri, assembly GCA_004363605.1. Lineage (NCBI taxonomy): Eukaryota > Metazoa > Chordata > Mammalia > Primates > Indriidae > Indri > Indri indri. The sequence goes on from RJWJ010008689.1 coordinate 11,484, forward strand.
TGATTACTTCCAATGCATCATGGTAAACATTCCTTGACGTGTTGTCACACAAGCCTTGAATTAACCAGGAGGATAGTATTGGCAGGGCTGGTGCTAGAACAAATAGTACCTTTATACAAATTAGAACAAAGCATCCTAACTAGGTGGGACATAGGACTGATCTAGGGCTGAATTTCAGTCTTTATATGTGCAGGTGAGACATAGCCACCCCAATAAAACTGAGAACCTCTGGAAGGAGCTCAGGAACACAAACTCAGCTCGTTCTTACTTTTACACCCTACTCCATCATTGGCTTGTAGTGTTTCCAAGAGTGATCACTTAACTCTTTTGTGATACAATTTGGTGGGGGGGGCGGTCAGACTAAAGAATCATAAAATACTTAGACATGAGGTTTTGCAAACCTCTCTTGGTACATTTCTTTCTTTCTTTCTTTCTTTTTTTTTTTTTTTATCACCATGACAATGGTGCCAGTACTCATCGGGAGACAAGTGGATCATTCAGCTCTAGGACAAAATCAGACAGATTTGGTTTCCTTTAACAAGAAAGGGGAACACTGGTTATTTTTGTCCTTGTTTAGTTTTCCTTTTGCGGTGCAGTAGTCTGTGATTTGAAGCCCAACATTCACAACCTGCTGTCAGGAGCCTGATGCATGCATTTATCTTGAGTTGAATGAGAACATTTGACTCTTTCTGTCAATTTGCAGTGGAACACACCTTCCAGATTTTCCACTCTCTGTGATACCAGCTCTGAACATTTCTCATTCAGTGTTCATCTCCATCAGCTAGTCTGAAAATTGGAACCAGAAACACTTGACAAATCACTGGCCACATCATGGTTACAGGTGGTGACACATTGATGCTGCTGCTGTTGCTTATTCATGAAACTGGAGGTTAAGACTCCATTTCTGAGATGTAAACTAGGGAAAACCCCACATAAAGCACCAGAGTTGGGTAGAATATCAGGCAGACAATTTCAACTGAAATGCCCATTATTAGAAGTCATGTGGAGTCAGGAGTTGCCATGGAATCCATTTGTTTCTAAACCAGCTTCTCCTGCTGGAATAGTTTCTCATTATCATGTCTTTCTGGGTTGGGGGGTGGGTAGGAGAAAGAGAGAGAGAGAACTATCTGATAGAGAACTATGTTATAATTCCAATACACTGAGGCCATAAAATTAACAAGAAACATAAAAATTTTAAGAAGAGTTAATGTAAAAATTTAACACCCGTTTATATTGCTATCTGGTTTGGAATAAAACAATCACATTGCCGTCAAGGTTTCTTTTCTTTGACTTCTGATTATTCAGGGAGAATACACAATGGCTTATGCCACAACGTTTATCTTCACAAACTAGTTATCGGATCTCCAGGAGTGAAAATAAATACCAAAGCAGATCTAAACCGAGATAGGCTGCACATTCGCAGCACACCTGTTTCCCTCTGTTTTCTCCTACTTATCATTTTTATTTAGATTCTTAACCAAACCATTATGGCCTTTTCCTCCTGTCAAACTGCTGCTAAGATGAATCTATCCCCCTGCTTCCTCCAAGTTATTTGTTCAGATCATGAGAAGTGATTGGCTGGCATATGTTAATCCTTGAGTGGTTTTTGTGGTAAAGTCCCCCTTGTGTTTGTAGGTAAAACACAGAAACAGATTGATCAAACATCAACTTGGGACAACTGAATTTCAAAACATACAGAATCCAGAAATTAACCACTATTTTAACATCTGTACAATGTAATTGATTATAATTAGACAGGAGAACTGTTGGATGAAGATACATTAGAATTATATTTGCACATTTATCTTATTCTGTGTTTTGCATTAAAGAATGTTGAATGTTTCATATGAGAAAAAAGTGTTGGTAGATTACTCTAGAACCTTGGACCTGTTTTTCTGATTGTCTCCACTTCCCTAGTGAGCTGTACCCCAGGGGTTCAAGAAAGTCTCCTTTCTATTTAAAATCAGGTCCCACCTCTTCCTCCTACCCAAGGACTTTACCCCATCTCAGAGCCAAGAGGGTCCCATCCTCAAATGATTTGGGGTTGACAGTTCACAGGAAGTTCAAATGGCCCTTAGGCATACAAAAAGAACCTCCCTAATAAAAGAAAAACAAATTCATGGTAGACTGATGTTTTTCACTTATTAGATTGGGGGAAAAGGTTATAATGTGCAAGGCTGTAGGGAAACAGTCACCTTCACACATTGCTGGTAGGAGAGACATTTGGCACAACTCTTGTGAAGGGCAATTTAACAATGTCTATCAGGAGGGCAAATCCATGTACCCTTTGATGCAGCAACTCCATACTTATGGGAATTTGTCCTGTGGGTACCCTTGTACATAGGAAAATGACATGTGTACAATGTTATTCACTGCAGTATAATTTGTGATACCAATGATGGGAAACAAATCTAAATGCCCTCAGTGGGTGACAGGTTAAATAAATTACACTGGTATATCCTTAAAATGGAATGCTATACAGATGTTTGGATGAGGAAGCTTTCTGCATAGTGACATGGCAAATGAAAAATCAAGGTGTAGAACAGTATGTAAAACATCAATATTGATGCTTGCTTGAATATGCATAAAGAAACTCCAGAAAGATAAAAGAAGCTAAGTAGTCGTATAGTAGCAGACACAAACTGGCAGCCCAAGATGCATTTGCTTGGTTTGCATAGTGTTTTAAAATTGGACTTTACCTAACAATCTTGATTTCCAGTTAAGAAAAATAAATGAAGTGGTCCAGGTGTGAAGATAAATGGTGCCAGTAACCTGTCTGGATTTTCCACTCGGTCTTAGGCTGAAGGGATTCTGCAGTAGGAGCACTGAGGGGCCAGCCAGTTTCATACCAGAAATGAGGCTTGCCCCAAACCTCTCCCTGGGTTTCCTAAAGAGCCTTAGGAGCCACAGATGGGAAACGGTATGCCCAGCATCCGATTCTTCCAGGCGTGCCCAGGAGCAGCAGTGATTTATCCATTCTGCACAATAGGCACAGTGCCTAGGGCCCATGTAGTTTTAGGCATCTGTGAAAAATGTTTTAATTCTTTTACAGTCAGAAGAAAAAAATAAATGTAACAATAACAAATACATGAAAATGAAACCAGCCTGAATTACATTCATCTTTATACCAACACAGTTGTAAAATACAATTTTATTTATTTAATTTCAAAATATTAAGGGGATACAAATGTTTTTGTTACATGGATACCTTGTATAACGTTTAAGTCGAGGCTTTTAGTGTGCTCATCACACACATCATTTAGTATGTTCACTGTACCCAATAGGTAAGTTTTTATCCCTCACTCCTTCCCACCCTCTCCCTCTTATTAGATTCCAATGACCTTTACATCTCTTTGTCCCCTTATGTGCCCCTTATTGTTTGGCTCCCAAATATTAGAGAATACATGTGGTGTTTGTTTTTCCATTCCTGAGATACTTCATTTAGGTTAATGGTCTCCAGTTCCATCCATGTTGCTGCAAAAGACATTATTTCATTTCCTTTTTTGGCCAAGTAGTTGGTAATACATATGCCACATTTTGTTAATCCACTCACGAATTGATGGGCAGTTAGGTTGATTTCACATCTTTGCAATTGTGAATTGTGCTGCAATAAACATTGGAGTGTAGGTGTCCCTTTGATAAAATGACTTCTTTTCCTTTGGGTAGATACCCAGCATTGGGAATACAGGATTGAATGGTAGGTCTACTTTCAGCTCTTTGAGGAATCCCCATACTGTTTTCCACAGAGGTTTTACTAATTTGTAGTCCCATCAGCAGTATATAAGCGTTCCTTTCTGAATCCATGCCAACATCTATTGTTTGTTGACTTTTTAATAATGGCCATTCTGACAGAGGTAGGTGGTATCTCATTGTGGTTTTCATTTGCATTTCCCTGATGATTAGTGATGCTGAGCATTTTTCATATGTTTCTTGGCCATTTGTCTAACTTCTGTTGCAAAATATAATTTTAAAATATTTTCTTATAAAGAAAGGAGCCCATAAAAACACGGCAAAATTGCCTAAGGGCCAACAAAGTTATAATGTGATAATGTGGCCCTGCACAGGAGGGAGCACTGGCCACTTGAGGGGAGGACTAGACCTCACAGGCCCCATGTACCTAGGCAGGGCCTCTTCCTCTGGCCACCACACCTCTGGACCAATACCACACATACCCCCTGGACCCTTTATGCTTAAGTAGTCTTGAAAAATTAGGAAACAGATTTGAGACCAAAAGGAGAACCATACCCTATCTGCTATCTTACCAATGTGTCCCACCCCTAGTCAACTGATTCAAACTCTCTGGACTTCCTTCCTGCAACATAGCTGAGAACCCAGGAACCCTGGAACCTTCTGGGAGAACCCTGAGCACTTCCCTGCTCTTCTGAGGTCAAATTCCCCACAGAAGGGTGGTCTGGCTAGAGTCCTACCTTCTTCTCCCTCATCTTGAGATCACCCTCTTTCCTTAGGAGGCAGAAATGAGCCATCTTCAGAGAGTCCATCCCTACCTATCACAGAGGACAGCCTCACTCCCGGTCCTTAACAAGACAGTCATATTTTATGCTCTATGTCCAAGATCCTATAAATAGCAGGACCATCACTTCAAATCTTTCCCGTGCTAAGTCTTCTACTCTGAAGACAGGCTTAGAAAAGGCAGACTAAGGCAATGGTTCTTAAAGTGTGTTTCGCTTACTGGCAGCAGCAGCAGTAACATCACCTGGGAACGTGTTAGAAATTCACAGTGTTGGGTCCCAGCCCAGATCTGCTGAATTATAAACTCTAGGAGTGAGGTCCAGCAATCTGTGTTTTAACTGGCCCGTCAGGCAATTCCTACGCACGCTCAAGTTCTCAAACTACTGCTAAGAGCAAAGTCACCCAGATTTTCAAGGGTAGATTCCCACATCCTGGGCCCGGAGGTGATGAGTCAAGGATGGGATCCAGGAACGTGCTGCAGATGGCACTTGGTCTCCAGGCCAGCACAGAGATACTTCCTCGGGGTCCTGGGGTCCAGCCGAAAGGCCAAGCGCTGGTGGCAGCTGCTCAGGGCCTGGGGATGCAACAACCTCAGTTGCGCGGCGCCCCCATCCGGGATACGCTGAGACTGTTGTCCCGTCTCAGGACAAGTGCGGGTCCCCTTCATGGTGCCGCGGCCTGGCCGGAAGTGGCGCCCGAGCCTGTCTCGCTCTGAGTTCGTCTTTACTCTGGCTCCCCCGGCGTTGTGAGCTGCCAAGCGGTCCAGTCTCTCCCCCCGTTTACAGAATGCGAATTCCGAATCAGACTGGGATTTCTGATTCCTAAGCAGGGTGGGGCCCGAGGGCCCACATTTAAAGGCCGTCCTCCGCCGCCACTTTCACCCCAGCTGACCCCCGGGCTCAGCCAAGTCTGGAAGCCGGTCATCTCTTTATGGATTAGAGGGAGCCTCCTCCCCAGACTCCCTTACACACCCTACCCAGCGTAAGGAATACAGGGCTAAGCCCTCGAGGCATAGTTCCGGGGTACACTGGCGCCAGGGGCTGGAAGGCAAATTGGGGCTCAGAGAGGGGGAGAACCCTCTAGAAACCTAGTCCAGAGGCTCTCAAAGCCAGAGGGGTGAGGGGTTTATGTTAGAGACCTGGAGTTACATAGGCACCTGGCCCATGCTGAGGCCACTGACCCCGCCTGGTCCCACCCCATTTTCGGGAGCTCGGGCCTGGCGCCGCCAGGTTTACCAAGAGCCTGCTTTGGCCTGGAATTCAATCGGGAACCGATTTATGTAGGAATCAAGGTGTCTTTCAACTCGAGTCGCAAACCAATGTTCATTTCCAGTGTTTGAACACCTCGGTTGTGTTCCTGTATCCAGCTTTGATGAATTATGTACACGCATAATCCCCAGGTCGATTTCTGGAAAACTGTGAAAAGTGCTGGCACCTGGAGCGTCAGGCACCCACCTTCTCTTGTCCTCAGAATGCACAGGATCAGAGTTTTCTTTCCAGCCACCATTTTTTAAAAACAATTATATTCTTTTAAAGTTTAAAATTTGTGTCTGCAGATACATGATGCACAATTTAAGAAATACTAATTTCTCAGCAACCAACTCAAGGTTATATTTTAGACCACCATTTCAAAATTTGAGTGGGAAATATCCCCCAGAATATTTAGAGAGACTATATAAAATCCTTACTTGTATTTACCACTCTCATTTTTCTTTCTCTCTCTCTTTTTTTTTTTTCTGAGACAGAGTCTGCCTCTGTTGCCCTGGCTAGAGTGCCATGGCGTCAGCCTAGCTCACAGCAACCTCAAACTCCTGGGCTCAAGCGATCCTCCTGCCTCAGCCTCCCGAGTAGCTGGGACTACAGGCATGCGCCACCACTGGCTAATTTTTTCTATGTATATATTTTTAGTTGTCCGGATAATTTCTTTCTACTTTTAGTAGAGACGGGTCTCGTTCTTCCTCAGGCTGGTCTCAAACTCCTGACCTTGAGCGATCCACCCGCCTCGGCCTCCCAGAGTGCTAGGATTACAGGCACGAGCCACCGAGCCGGCCCACCACTCTTATTTTTCAAGTGCATTTTCTGTTTTTTCCCCAGTGTGTAACCTCTGAAGCTATTTTTTTTTCTTTTTTTGCTATTTCATGGGCCAATTTATGCAGACGCCTGAAAAGCAGTACCTCAGAAAAGGATTTTTTTGGTGCATGTAAAATTTCTTATACTTTTCAATACGTCCTGCTCAGACAAGAAATATTTGCCATCATTTCTAAAATATTAAATATGACCCTATTTTTGGAGGCTCCTCCTATCCTTTGTTTTCTAGAAGGCTGACTCCATAGTGTCAAAGTTGCAAGGGGCCTTTGTTTCTGCCTCAACATCGCAATGACTTCACAGAGACGTCAACTTCTAAATATGGTAATGAAACGGGTCCAGGGCAAGATTATATTGATTTATGAACATGGAAGTAGAAAATGTTGATATTTTCTGAAATATTAATATTTCCCTAAATTGACTTTTTCAGAGGTAGAGAGTGAACATCTGGATATAACATAGATGTTTAAGTGACCATCTTCAGATTTTGAATCTTAATTATAAATATATCCTTCATCCTGACCTTGGCCATTGAGCAAAATCCATGTCTGTGTGCTTTGCACAATGTGCAAATGTGATGTTCCAGCATGTAAAAGCGTATTGTGCGTCCCTAGCAGTCTGTAAAAAAGTGGGGATTGAGGAATAGGTGAAATCACTCTAGTTTTGGTTAGATGCTTGAACAGCCCAAAGCAGGGAAGAGTTACCATAAGGCAGAGTGGAGGTGTATGCCGGAGCAGGGGTTGGGCCACAGCGTTGAAACCTGGCTGGGCCGTTTGGGCCGGAATTCCGCTAGGCGTTCACTTGTTCTTTTACTACTCCAGGTTCGCCTTTTCTAGTCGGGATTATGCCTTTTGTCGGGAGAGGTCAGGCGGCCCTCGATGCCTCCGCCCCTTCTTTCGGGGCTGGCGCGGTGCGCGGGACTTCGCATGCAGGGGCGCGTTGGTTCCCGAATCCGCATCCGGCGGGCTGCGGCACCCATTAGAGTCGTAGACGCCTGCATGTCCTGGCGTCCCGGGCAGAGGGCAGGCTCCATGAGGACAGCCTCCCGGGTCGCCCCCAAGGTGGAAGGGACTCTCAAGGGAACAATGTCGCCATCACTCTAGACGGTTTGTTCTCCTGGGTGGGGGAAGGAGAGATGTTTGTTTACAGATCGGCATCAGTGTTCTCCCGCATTAAGATCGCGTTCCGGTGCCTGAGGGCCAGAGAGCTACGCGTTCAGGCACTCGCGCCGGGAGGCGGCGGCCTACACTCCATAAGGATCTCTGTTTGGTGTTGGTGGGTCGCGCGTGCCCATCTCTTTTCCGGGGCTCTCTCAGCCTCGAGAAACGTATTTAAAATTTGCCGTGCTAGAGGCGAAAGCAAGCTCTCAGAACACGTGGGAGGCACCTGCGGTTCCGGTTCACGGTTCGCGCCTCGGGCTAGCAGGGCGCGCGTGGGGGCGACAGGTGGGGTCGCCAGGAGGGTGCAAAGCTGGGTCCCTGCGCCGGGCGGGGGAGTGAAGGAGCCACATTCCGTCTCCAACCTAGGTTCAAAGATTAGAAAAACAGGTGTTACATCGTCATGCTAATTCACTCTCTCGGTAAACGCAGCTCAGACAGTTGTGTGCCGAGGACTTAGCAAGGGGCCATCCCCTCATGGCCGTGCATTCACTTTGTTTATTAAACGACGTCTACGCGGTTCATTGACAACTGAGCATTGTTGGGACATTGGAACAGCCCGCCCAGCCCTCCCAGGACATCTGGCTTTGGTGTGAAGACGTCCATACGGATTTTACCCATCTTGCTTCTGAAGGCAAAATGCTGCATTTCTTCTGCCTGAAATGCGCCCTGTATGAGAAGCTCAGCACCACCTGACACCCCCTCCCGCAGTCTCTGCCGTGAATGCAGGTTTCAGACCCCAGAAAGGCACTTCCACACCTGCCTGTTGTTTGAAGTAGAGATAGGGTTTAGAGAAATGCAGACTTGACCGAAATCCTTTCTAGCACACAATCGTAACAGAAAATCGCTTCTTAACCCTAAAGTGTCATTGCTTCTCCTGGAGGCTCCATTTTACCCCTAAGATCTGGCCAGGTTGGCAGACGAAGGAGAGTCACGAAAGGTTCTTTCCCCTCTACGAACGCATTACTCCTCACCGCATCTTTACTGTAGTAGCTAACTTGACTTTATCTTATCTTTCTGGAATCCTGTGTATAAGTGAGCCACAATGCATCTCTATCTTCCTATGTATCTCCTGTTAAAAGTGCATCAGTCAGTGGTTGGAACCCTCTTAGAGCCAGGTCTCTAAGTGGCTACAGCCACTGGGGAAATGACTCCTTCTTCTAGATTAGAGCCCATCAGCTGGATTCCGGTTTCGAAATACCTACAAAATCTCTATGCTTTTCTCTTTTTGTTTCTTTTTATCCAACACATTCACCTTCTCTTGCCAGGTGTTGCCCAGATGTATAAATACCACTCCCCCCAAAGCTCACGTTGTCCCTCTACTAGTTTACTGCCATCGGGCAGCAGGGAGGCAGCAGATGTCTGTATTTTTAAACAAATACTCTCAAAAGTTGTTCCGATTATTAGTAGAATGGCACATACTCCTCTTCAGAGTATTTATTTTCTCAGTGACAATTAGCGCCACAAACGAGAGGACGAGTGCACCGTCCCTGGTGTTGTCACTGACTTTTATGGCGAGTGTAACGACTTGCCTCCAAACGCATTCCCAGGAGCAGAATTGTGGTCAAGAGCAGCACCCAAACCAAGCGGGGAATCGCATCTGTAGCGGGTGATTCATGAGCAGCAATAATTGTCTTTGGGGCAACTCAACTTTTCTCGTTGCTATCTGTTGTCTTAGATGAGAGAAAGAGAAGGCGATTCAAATGAGAGGCTCTCTAAGATACAATTTGTTAGCACTACCTTGCGAGCGTTTGTTTAAACAGCTCCTATTGGGGAATTGTGAACGTTGTAAATGCATTCATGCATACTGTATGCTTTCTGTAAGGAATATTCATGTTGGACTTTTGTTTCCCAAAACAAAACCCAACAAAAAGTTGGCCGACATTTAAGATAACTGGTTGTTGTGGAAAATCTATCTATCCATGACTCTAATTCTATTTTGTTTTGAAGTGTAACCTCTTTTCCCCTAGTGTCCCCTCGCTGCTCTCCATAGGAAAACTCCCTGGCAGAGTCTTCCACAATCAGCCCTGAAACCCGACCCATTTCGAAAAAGACAGTCTTCTTTGGGATTAATTTAAAGACAGGTATTGTATTTATTTCCTCTGGCCATGAATTCGGTGTCATTGTGGTTTCAGAGAAACGACAGACAGAAAATAAAGCCCAGTGCCGGCCTTGTGCACGCCATGGTCCCCGCGACCTGCCAGCGGAGTAGGCCTTTGGGCGAACCCCACCCGCAGTCTAGGTGACTCCAGCCTCGCTGGCCGGGTGCCCCAACCTGCCGGCACGACCTCCTCGGCCGGGGCCGCAGCCCATTGCCTCTGGGCGTCTCCCGCACTGCGGAGCCGGCTCGCTGGGTTGAGCGCTCGGCCACCCAACCCCGAAGAGCCCGCACAACAACCGGAAGGCCCCGGAGGCCGGGAGCAGCGGCGGTAGCCGGACAGCGCCGACCCCAGCACCCCGGGCTCATTAGGAGCGCAGCGGCCGCGCGGGTAGTAAGACTTCTGGCTGGTAGCGGGGGAACGCTGGGGGCGGTGCGGGGCATACTCGCGTCACTCAGCCCGATTGGCCAATGAGCGCCGCGCCCCGGGCCCGCGCCGGACCAATAACAGGCGAGGAGGCTTGTGAGTGGCATTGAGGGAGGGCGGGAGAGAGGAGTCCAGGAGTGAAGTTGAAGCTAAATCCTGTAAGCTGTAAAGAAGTTAAGGGGGGTGGGGTGGGGGGCGTTTTCGGCTTCCAATTAAGAATAATACTGTACTGGCTTTGCAGCAACCACCGAGGAGGGGGATTCTAAACCCAAAGCCCTCATCCTCATTTCTGCCACGCACCCCTCCCCCCAGCTCATGACCAAGAAAAGGGAGCCTGGGAATGCTCCGCTCCTCTCCGCTGGTGGGAAGCGGAGAGGCCGGCGGAGTTGCTTGGTCCGACCGTAGGCATGAGCACAATTAAGAGATGGGCGCCTCCGCACCCTTTGCCGCCTGCGGACACTGAAGGTAGATGAAGCAGAAGACACCCTGCGCCCGCCCCGCGGCGCCCGCAGCTCTGTGGCGGAGCGGGAGAGGCCGGGACGCCTCCCACCCTTGGCGCCTGCGAGGGGCTGCCGTGAGTGTGCCACCTGTTAACCTGGCGCTGCCGTGCCCCGCGTGCGGCCGCCCCTGCTGGGCAGCGAGCGCTGGGTCGCCTTGGGAGTCCCGAGGGACTTGATGTGTAAGTGTCACTTTTTGAGGAGTCCCTCAGACTTGAGACCCACGTTTAGAAGGTAGCCAAGCTCCAGCTCTGCCAGGGTCGGGGGACTGAAAGGCGCCCGCAGCGCTGTGGAGGAATTCTGATTTGCTAGAACCTGCTTTCCTGGGACTCGCGCCTGGCCTGGGTGCGGGCGCGGGGACCGGCCGCCGAAGGTCTCCTGAGGGTCTTCAAAAATATGCGTTTTGTTGTTTGGGCAACTTCCCAGGGATCTGGACATTGTGGCTGGCATGGGTGAGGGAATGCGAGCATTATTTGCAGGGGGTTTAATCTCGCTGCCGATTTCTCCAGATCTTAAAAATCAAACCAAATACACCGAGCCTGGCAAGGAACGCTGAGGCCCTTTCTGGCCGTTTTTTGGAATTGGAACGAATGTGTGAGTGATTGTGGAGCCGCAGATCTCTTACACTCTGATGCTGTTATCTCCACAGTGGCCTGAAAGAGTTGTCCGGGATTGCTGTTCTTCCCAAAGGGGCTCGGAGCCACCTCAAATGCCGCGAGACTGAAGAGCAAACGTCGGGGATTATTATGTCGATTTTCCGAGGACCGGGGTTCGCCGTGAGGAACAGAAGAAAAGACTGGCTCCGCAGGGGGCCCGCCGGCATTTGATATCAGGAGACCCCCAGGATTGTCCAAATTGTCGTGGATCAGCAACTTTCTCATATTTGCATCCCGCATTTTCAAAGAAAATAGCTGCCGTTCGCCGTACTGGTCTTTTAATGCCATCAATACGCTCTCCCCAGTGCTAAGACTTCAGCCTCTTCATTCAAAGTATGTTTTATGTTTTTGCCAAATATGATCTTTAATTGAAAGTTCATTTTTGATTTTGGATGAATCTGTGGAGCTTACGCTGTAAGAAGAAAGGGGGAACGAGACACAATGAAAGAAAAGTCCAAAAATGCTGCCCGGACTAGGAGGGAGAAGGAAAACAGTGAATTTTATGAACTGGCTAAATTACTGCCTTTGCCCTCGGCTATCACCTCGCAGCTGGACAAAGCATCCATAATCAGACTCACGACCAGCTATCTCAAAATGAGAGTGGTGTTCCCAGAAGGTAAGTGACTTTGACCAGATGGAATTTCAAAGGCAGATTTGCCAGGCAATGAGCCTAGACCAGTGAGCAAAGAAGTACGTACATATTTACATATATACTCTCCGCAAAGGGAAGTTTAGTCTGGCTGCCTGACTAAGGTCCTCGCTGAACTCAGAATTCCTGTTGCCTTTTTGAGGATCCCTCTACTTCCCTAGTAATACTTTCTCGTCAGTCCATCAGATATGTTTGGTTGGGAAGCAGACCAACTGTCCTTTTGTCAACACTTCAGATACTGGGCTCAATTGAAAGTACTACTAATCCAAACATGACTTTCTTTTTTGTTCCTCTTGTTAGAATTGTATCCAGTAGAAAGCAGAAGCACTGCCAAATTCTGTATTTTTGCTAGATATAGATAGGCGCATGTACATGGAACTAGCTAAGCCAGATAATAATTTCTCTATATGTCTATAATTCTGCAAATGATGAGCAGACATATTCGTGAACAAATATGTCCTGAATTTATTCCATCTCTTGACTGCTTATAGTAAATTTATTGTGAGTTTTCAAGACATTCACAGATTTTGAACCTAACTCTGGGTCTTAGTGATTTGCAACTCTGGGCTTGATACTATATGTAAGATAATAGCCTAGTCTCCAAATAGGTAAGTTTGAATTAAAATCATTAGCTTGCTTAGAAAATATCTTCTGGGCAGCAAGTTGGCAAACATACCCTGGGAAAATTTTCTTATAAGGCCTAGAAGTTAGAATAGCTGAGCTGTTGACATGATTTAAAACTTGTATTTAGATTATCAAGATTCACTGTATGAGGACGGAGCAGCCTTCTTAGAACATGTCCTGTATAAAACCATTTACACTCACCAGAAAAAGAACATTTCTTTCTTCCACTTATCCATTCTTTCCCTTACTTGCACCCCAATAACATAAACATTTAAAAAACATTTTAGATATATCTTTGCTGGGGGAGAAGGATTTGGAAATGTAAAAGAGAGATTACTAAACAAGCAAACAAACAAAAATCCAAGAGACAGAACTCTGTTTATTTACAAATAAGGTTCTTATTTGACCCCTAGAGGTTTATGTTGTTGATTTTAGATGTTTGGGGTTTATTGTTTTCTTTTAAATGGAGGGGGAGGAAATAGCCATTATTGGGTTTGGAGTTTCACTTTGCTTGATTTTGGCAGTAAAGTTATCATCCAAGTCAAAATCTTGCAAAACATGCTCCAAATTAGTCAGAGGCACTAAAGGAAAACTCTCAAATTGTAGTTCAGTTATGTCCCCAAACTATAAGTGATGTTATAGTCATTCCCTCTTAAAGCAGTTCCTTGAACAGTTCCCTGGACACCACCGTAGAGAGGAGAGGAATCAAAGCCTAAAGTACCTGAAAAGTTTTTTTGTTTTTGTTTTTTTTTAAACGAGGAGAAGAAAAGGAGGGGGTACTTATATATTAAAAACCACGTTTCTCATTCAAACTGTGCTGAGAATTGCTGGTGGGAAAATTACCATTATGCCACACTGCCTTCTATTTAAAAAAGAGATCTCGTTGTCTTTTATACTGTCAGCGCCTACTTTATAAAAATAAAGCTATTGCGAACTCCGCTGGCTGTGCTGTTCCTAACAGGATTATTAGCAGTGATTTGTCAGCCCCTGCGGTCTCAGTGGGCTCCCTTTCTGCGTGATTTCTAGCCGGTCTCGTCAATTATCAGTGCCGATGTTGCTCGCTGTTTGATCAGAAGCAGCATATGGTGCTGCTTGTGGGGCTGCGAGTAATCGCGGGAGGAGAATAGCGGGTCGGCGTTCTGGGGCGGGCACCAAGCGGGACGGGAGAGCCCGCGGAGTCGCCAGGCCAAAGACTCTAGTCTGCGTCGTGCAGACCCAGGGCAGGCGCGGCCTGGCCCGGGAGAGTATATTTTTTGTTGTTTTGTTTTTGTTTTTAAAAGAGCAAGCTTTTTTGTTTAATTAAACGCTAACCCTACAAATAATTAAAATGCATTATAAATAAATAAGAAAAACACAAAGTAACTCTCACAGCCAACTTCTCTTAATTTTTTAAAGAGTGCGCCCATGAGGACTCTCACTGGAGTTCCCTTGGTGGCCAGGCCGGTCCTCTTTGGCTACTTTTAAGGTGACTATACTTTCAGCAACCCCCCTCATCTTCCTCCTGAGCCCAGCACCCCACTCTCTCTTATTCTGTGGGTGACTGTGAGTTTATGGGGAGGAGGGGGTGGACGATGTGTGAACTCTGGGCACAGCATTTATTTCTCCAGCTACTGTTGAGCTCATAACTCACCCGCAGCCTCCACCCAGTGAGTTAGGGTCATCCAAACAGTCGGCTTCTGAGGATGAGGTTTTAATTTTGACAGTGGATGAGCTTCAAAAACTCAAAACCTGAAGACAGTCCTTTAAAATATTAAACAACAACAATGACAACAAACAAAAAACAAAACAAAACCACAGCTTTCAAAGGATTAAGAGTCACAAGCCGCAGAACCAGGCACAACCTGCAGGGGGTGCCAAATGTGGGTTCAGCGCTGACTGAACAAGACAAGATTGGGGTCCAAGGCAGTGGGGATATCTTTTTCTTTTTCTCTTTTATGTGAGTGTTATCTTTTTCAGTGATGCTAAATGAAATTTGTTTGAAGATGAAACTCATCTTTACATCTATCTTGAAGCCATCCTAGCACATAGCAGGTCCTCAATAAAATTTGAAGGATAGGCTAAAGATAGCAATTTCATCATGGTAAACATTTTATCACATAGCATATGGATTTTGTAAGGCATATAATCTAAAATAATTATTAATCTGGTGACATAGCTATAGGCATAACAATGCTGTAAAACTTTACTTATTTTTGCTCATATCACATTTCATCTATAATACCCTGTAATGCCAAAAGACTGTAAGTTAAATGAACAAACAAAAATCCATCCTTCCATACTTATATTTGCAAAAAGAAAAAAAAATCCTTAAAATACAGGTCATTCCCCTCCCTCCTTATTTGCTTCATGCATTTCTTTTTTCTCCCAGGATCTAGTAGTTTCCTCATCTGGGGGCAAGTTTCAGCTTTTATTTACCTGAGCTGATAAAATTGAACTGTTGAGATGAAAATGAGAGAGAGACAGAGAGAGAGAGAGAAATGCATGAGATATAGGTACCTAGAATAATTAAGAATAGATTATTAGATTGGAGATCTCATAGGGAAAAAAAGAAACTCAGGAAATATTACTGTAAAATTATTAAAACTTCATATTTCCCTACTGGTAACACATTCTATTCTAATATAGCCTTGCAAAGAAAAAAAATGAAGCATGTAGAAATGTCTAAATCTTTAGTGTTATCAAAGGCAGAAGGCAGGATAAAAAAGAGATTGCATGACTATTTGTGTGCAAAATAAGACAAATTCAACTAAAAAGAAATATATATTTATTGTCCAGCTATAATGCAATTTTGGCTGGGTGTGTAGTGGCTTGCAGAATAAACTTTGAAAGGATCAGGTGTGTTTTCGATCTATAGCTATTCAGAATCTTGGTAATATCACACTACCATTTCATTGTCAAAATGTCTTGGGAAAATAAAAATAATCATAGAGTTGAAATTAGTAACTGCTCAGGAAAGAGTCTGTACAAAGGAAAAGGATGATTAAACAAACCTCCACAGACCATTTCTGTAATACTCACCTCAAGATTGAAATCCTTAATGGTGTTATATTTTTTTGAGGCCAAGAAGTGAAAAAGAAAAAGAGGCCCCATTTCCCACGTGGGTCGGTGATTTAAGGCTGTTTTTCTTGCTTCTTGGGGAAATGATTGAGCATTAGGTTTCCGTGTTTATTTTCTTACAGAAGTTTTTCTCATTTAAAAGCCTTTAAGCACAGTTTACGCTCCACGCTGTTTTTCTCTGTTTAATTCCAGTTTTGATGTTGACTTAAAATGTGGAGTGCAGAACTAAACTCCGTGCAGAGCATTTGCAAGGCAGATTTATGTGCTAGAAATTGTAGATTAGATCAATGAAACAGAATACTTTTTTCTTTAAAGAGAGGGATCACGAATAAAAACACTAACAACAACAAAAACAAGTATCATAAACTATGGTAGGATGCTCTCAAGCAGGGTACAATAACCTACCTGAAGCTAAAATTGGGCTAAATTTCTAGAGGGCAAGCCTGATTTCTAGAGGAGTTGTTTTTCAGTTCTGGGGGATCTTGGCAGCTTTGAGGTTTTACAAACACAAAAGTGGACACACAATGGGAGCCCATGGATTCTTGCCGCGTTTCTCTGTCGGGCCAAGTATTTCTTAAGAAAACGAGATTTGCACCCCACTAACACCTAATGATTTTAGTGGACCACCCATTGCCAGCCTCTAATCCATACAATTTTTAATTGCGTGTAGAGGAGGAGGAGGAACCTTAATTATTTAGGAATGGTCCTGCTACTGTGAAAGTGTTAAAACAGTGTCCACAGCGGAGCAAACTCTCTTCCGCAGGTAGCCCCACCGAGTGGGCGGCTCCCGCGCGTCGTCGCTCAACTTCGGTGGCTCGGTGGCTCGGGGCTGACCAGGGGACAGCTATTAGGTCGAAGTTTCCACCGCGCCTCCCGCACCGCCTGCAGCAGGGGCCAACCAGGTCCGCACGGTTTTTCCATCCTCTGTCCCCGGTGGCTGCAGCCAAGGGCCCAGCTCACGGCCTCCGCACAGTCTCCTTGCTCCCTAGGCCGAGCTGGGTCTCTGCTGCCCCTTGCTCAGAGCAGAAGCCCGGCTGGCGCGGGTGTGTACCCTCTGCCCCTCGTGCTGCCCCCGCTACTGCCCCAAGGACAGGCGGTGGCCTAAACCTTAAGCCAAGATCTGGTCCCATAGGGCCATTCCCGGGAGGGCGGGCTCCGTGCGGCCATTGGGGTTCCTGTGCCAAGTAGAACCGAAGCAGGATTCACCTGCGCCTCGACCTCTAGTGAGGTGGCGTCTCCAAGGCCGGGCCGCATTTGAAGGCCTGGGGTCCCGAGGCGATATTGCTGGACGCTTTTCAGCCACCATGCAGGACACTCGTGTTAATTCCCCCTGCATTTTCGTCCCTAGTTTTAGTCTGGGCTTGGATGAACCCCGATGTCCCCTGGTTTCTGCAGTGTCTGTCTTTTCATGGCAGGCTCGGGCGCCCGCAGCCAGCTTGGCCTGAAGGCTCAGTCCCGACCCGGAAGCCCAAACTCTGGAGCCGAGCGCGAAAAGGGCTCAGAGAGAGAGAGAGGGTCAGCGCTGTGACCATTGATCTCACTCCAGAGTTACAGTAACAGTGGACTCAATGCCCCGTGTGGCCGCAGTGTCTCCGGCCCGCGAGTGGCAGGCAGGGGAGGACAGGGCGCACACTGTGGGGTCAGGCTGCTGTGTGGAACCAGGCCTGGCTGGCGCGCTCTCCGATGTCCTTGGTAGCTCAGCCACACCCGCCCGGTGGCCGGAGAGGGCCGCAGGCAGGGCGGGGCCCAGCGCCTAAGGTGGGGGGTGGGTGCGCCTTGGTGGGCGAAGTGGCCTCTTGCCGGTGACTGCTCCGGGAGCTTGGTCCCGGCTGGTAGCGCCCAATCCCCGTCTCGTTTTTCGCCAGAGAGCCCAGCCGCAGAGGCATCTGGAGCCTAAACGCAAAGGCCACTTTTTGCCTCAGCCCGAGGAAGGCTGGGTCATTGCGCATTTAGCGATGATGAGCAGGCCCGGCAGGATACACGGGATTTGGAGTTTTCAAGATTATTCCCCTGGGCCAGCCTCCCCTATACCCTCCGCCCATGGGAAACCTAGGGGGCAGACACAAGCCTCTCCAGGACCTGAAGCTGGAGCTGGGGCTGGGAAGTTGTGGTCAGGTCATGGAACAGCTCTTCCGCCCCTCCACTCCACATTGCTTAAAAAGCGGATCGCAATCTGTCCGGGAGATGAAGGTTCTCGGGAAGGACTACGAGGAGGATACTTTGCTATTGAGATGTAGTGTTTATTTATCGAAAGAAAGAAAGAACGAACGAACAGTAGAACAGCTCTTCTCTTCCTTCTCTTCCCGTCTGAGTGAAGGCGGTGATGATGCCGGGTCTGTAATCTATATTTTGTCAAGGGTATGAAATTCATTCCGAAGGAAAAGCTCGATCAATTTATTTTTGCTGCTTGCAATAACACAGCTGGATGATGCTTTGAGCTCACGCTAGCCTGGGGCTCATCATTCATTCGCCAAGAACGGGCCTAAATGGTGCCTGTGGGATTAGGTCAATTTTAGTGGATCTACTTCGCCTCATTTGGTTACTAATTGGTTTCTTGTTTTATAAATCGAAATCTCATTTTCAGGAAATTACAAAACCCGTGCAGTCAGTCCATTGAGGTAATCCTCGGGTCAGGGGGTATTTAAATGGAAATGGCTCAACCGCGCACTGAGGGTAAAGCAACAGTGAAACTTGCTCGGGTTTTCACATGAAATGTGAGCTAGCCCTTTAGATCCATAATAGATACATCCCTTCTAATGCTACTTATGTAAATATGATAAACCAGACTTTAAGGGAAGAGGGGGGCCTGGGAGAAGCAAAATTTATCTGCTAAGGTTAATACGGCATATCTTGGAAATCTTCCAAAATAGATTATGTTTTCCTTTGTCTTCGGCCACTTTAGCTGAGGAAAATCCTTTTGTCTAAAACCCGATTTAGTTATTGCCTCCCTCACAGAGCTTCTTTTCTCCTTTGCAAAACCCCATTCCCTCGGCCTCACCGAATTACAAGAGAATCTTTAGATCTTGTTCCCACTGTAATCCCGCCGCAAAGGGAGCTGGTTTCCTCCTCATTTTAAACAGACAATCAAAGGATTTGCGAATTTTCTGCGGTAGGTCAAGTGCAGAAACGAAATCTCAGCTTACCCCCTCGCCAACTGAAATTGGGTGTGCCGAAGCGCGTCACCGAAGGCAGGAGGCGAGGGGTCCAGCGAGAGGGGTCCCCAGCTCACTTCAAGACTTTCGGGAGAGGGACCCCCGACTAGGGCCTGGGGAGGTGCCCTCAGCACCGTGAAGGATGAGCTCGGACCTGGTGTTAGATCAGGAGAGCCTGACAGGTAGACGAGAGAGCAGCCAGTTCCCTATAAAACATTAACCCAGACACAACCCTGTGATGGAGGTTTCGACCGGGAACATAAAGAGAAGGCAACGCTCTGTGAAAGCAAAAGGTTCCTTAAAGGTGGCGAGGGGTGGGCAGGAGAGGGCGAGGGAGGCCCGTGTTAACCTGTGCCGGTACGGGCTGTTTATTAACCTGTGGGGAAGTCTTATTTTCCCTCGTAGGCGCCTACTAATGAGGCCACAACCTGAGACCACAAACAGCCGAGGCTGGCGCCAGGAGTTCGGAACCAGTGTTTAACCCGAGCCCAACCGGGGGATTTTCAGATCACTGGGGTCGGGAGGCCGCTCCGGAGCGTCTTCCAGCAGCTTCCGGAGATCCTCAACATTCTAGATTAAAGACACTTGTTGGCCGCAAGCGCAAACTTCGCACTCATCTAGTAGCTGCCGGAGATGTGTCTGCCGTCACGACGCAGCCTTGGCCCTTTCCGGGATCGCCCAAATGCCCTGGCCCTTTGCCCTGCGGTGTTTTGGGTTTCAGGCTTTGATAGGCCCAAGGGCGCGCGGGGGCCGGCGCCTCCAGCGTCCTTGGCTCTCCCAGCAGGGTCATTTCCTTTGCAGCGTCTGCGACGAACCCCTCCCTCTATTCCTTCGGGGTGGTTATGTCTGAGCCGGGATTAAGAAAAAATGAACATACCGTTCCAGAAATCAAAGGAGAATAGGTTGGCTGACACAGGAAGAGCGAAGGAAAGGTGACAAGGCTAAGGGGTGTGTTCAGGTGGCTGTGGCAGGCGCCTTCCCAGAACGGTCCAGGAGGACCACAGGGACTAGGGCAGTGGAATCACTTTGGGGAGGAAAACCGGGGCAGGCTAAAGAGTCAGGAGGAATTGACCCGGCACGAGAGAGGGAGAGGAGTCCCGGGTCCGGGGCGGGGGACATCAGTGTTTGCAGAGCGGTGGGGAAATCGTTAGATTTATTTAGATGTGCAAACACCCAGAAAGACCCGACTGGAGCTTGAGGGGCGCTCATGGTTACTCCTTGCCGAGGTTTTGATGGGCTTGCGTAGGAAGCAGCTCCTGGCCAACACCTTTTAAAAGCCCAACTCCATGTTTTGTTCTGAAAGATCCGCCCCAACCCCATATTACAATGAGAGTGTGTTTGTCACTGTACTTCACGGTGATTTGCCCCTTAACGCAGTAAATCACCTTTTTTGGGGGGAGGGGGGAGGTGGGTCATATTAAATTTTGTTTAATGAAGTAACAAAGTCACTTAACAACTTAGTTAAAATAATTTTAGCAGCAGCGCTATTAAAAGGTATCACCCATAAATGGTTTAAGATTGGTCTCCGCAAGCTTCTTCTGCATTATTTTTCATTTTCTTTTTGCAGAGAGGTACTCTGGCAGACTCCGTATTAATTTTTTAAAAAATCAGCCACGAGAGTCTTGAGCGTTTTATTTTTCGGTATCCTAGGAGAAATGGTCTGTGGCAAAGCCTCAAAAAATCTTAACGTTGAAACATTAAGGAGAGGAAGATATTGTCTTTGTTAATAGATGGTATCTGGAAGTAGAGAAGTTGAATGATTACATCCAGAAGGGAACGAAATATTGCTAAGAAGTTGTTAGCACCTCAAAGTAACTGACTTCAGAAAAGCCTATGCGGTTCTTTTTTTAATTTTTTTTTTTTTTTTTTGGAAGGGGAGACGAGGTGTGTGGGGGTCTAGGAGGAGGCTAGGAGGGGAAAAGAAGAGGAAGGATTGCGTAGGGATGCTGAAGCGTCAAGCTGGAAATAGTCCTCAAGCAAACGGATTTTCCTAAGGAGATTACAGTCAAAGGGAGCCGAAGGGAGGAGGATGGCTGGAAACCCCGCAGCCAATCAGAAAGCCTGCCAGGGACCGGCTGGACCTGGCTGGTCGTCTCAGGTCGCTCTGCGCAGGCAGCTGCGGCGGGCGGCGGCGGGCAGAGGGGTTCGCTGGGTGTGGGGACAAGCTGGGACTCGGGAAAAGGGTGATAATGAAAACTTCGGGCAAGAAGTAAAGTGTCTCTCACCCAGTAAAGACACTAATGACCTACTAGAAAGTTATCCCTGGGTTGTGGCGTTGGGGGCTTCGTCTTCAGGTACCTACAGGCGGGCCTTGGGCCAGGGCCCTGCCAGCGCGGGAGAAACCAAGTTTGTTCCGGGGAAGGGAGTCTGACCTCAACTGAGAAGCTGAGGGGCGGGACCGAATTTACACGCTCCCATCCCCCTCTGTCCGAGTTGGCAGGGGTGGAAGGTGGGGGAGGAAAAAGGGGGGGCGGGCGGAAAGGGGAGATCCTAAGGTATCCAGTGGTGGGTACACGCCCACGCACGCGCGCGTGTGACAGAATTGAGGGACTAGTCCCAAACTGCCAGCCGGGTCCTGGTTCCTTCTCTAAAGGATGTTCTGTGTCTCCACAGGGCTCGGCGAGGCTTGGGGCCATTCGAGTAGGACCAGCCCTCTGGACAACGTTGGCCGTGAACTGGGCTCCCATTTGCTCCAGGTACAGGCGCTGGTTTCCCAGCGGTGCATGTGCTTGAAGGGCCTGAGTGCCTGGCCCTGCGTGAGGGTGGAGCTTCTAGTTTCTAAAAAAAAAAAAAAAAAAAAAAAGGTGGGGGTGGGGGCATCCAGCCTGGGCGTGGCCCTCCCACAGCCCAACAGCTCTTCCAAAGTTAAATTTTTAACTCTTAACTTCCTTGGGTGAGAATGGGCCTCTAGAGGATGAGAGGGCCGCAGGGTGACAACTGAGAAGTTGGGTTTGGAAGGTATCTGGGAAGGTAGCTGGGCAAGGTCCCATTAGGGCCACCGGACCAAGGGAGGAGGAGCCATTTGTCACCACTGGGCTGAGGGAACTGGAATGCTCAAGGCCAGGCCACGGAGGCAAGGCCGCAGGACCAACTGAACTGAAGAATTTACAAAGGAAAGAACAGGAATCTGGTAGAAATGCCTGTCAGTTCTTGAAGTCTGCACATTCTGGATCCAGCTGCGTCTGCAACCCGTTGCATCTCCCTGTAGTGCGGGCCTCCCTCCTCTCTCTGTAGGAGCCCTCAGCCCAGGCAGTGTACAGACAGACCCTTGAGTGCGCACATACACACCCCCCAGGTAATAAGTTTAACCTATGTGAGGCACCCATTAACTTGCTGTTTGTAGTGCTTATCGTTTGAAATTGCCCATTGCCCGCTTAAGTCGCAGAACAAATATTTTTAAATTGCAAAACTCCCGGTGGCATTTTTTTAGGTTTGACACTTGTCCCCCACCCAGCACTCTATTATTATTCAAGTCCACTGGGAGCTCCTAACGTGGGAGCCTGGAACCTAAGCAGCACCCGGGGAATCTAAGCCAGTTCTCCCTCGTGGGTTGGCATGAGCAGCATCTCTTGGCAGGAGCTCCTGTCCCACCACTACCCCGTCCCTTTCTCCCCCCCAGACACCAAAGAGATTTTAGTTTCACAGAACAAAGAAAGGGCTTGGGCAAGCATTCGCTCACGAACCTGGCCTCCGCACCTCTGAATTTATCTAGAAAGGTGTTTAACTCACTTTTCTGAGACATCCTCTATCAGATGTCCCCGTGTCCCTCCCCCAGTCTTTTCATATTCCCAACTAATTTCACTCAGAAATATAAACAAGAAGACAAAATTCATTCTCCCCCACCCTTTCTACCTCTTGCTCAATCTCTTTCCTCTTCTTCACCCCTGATTTCTGGCAAGACTTACACTCCCAATTTCAATAGCTCACCTCCACCCCATTCACTCTCACATCCCTGCAGTCTGCTATCTCTCCCACCAAGTGTGCTCTGCACAGGCTCCACCACATTTTGATAAACCAGAATTAGATGCTCATCTCTTATCTGAACTGAACTCGTTAATTCCACAAATATAGGAGGGTAAATTGCCAGCCAGATGGAAAGCCTTGTCCTCCGGGAGTTTACATTCTAAGGAGGGCAGCCTTACAAACCCACACAGGAGCACTGTATGGTGTACCAGGTGATACGGGTGCTGTAGAGAAAAATAAGAAGGGGAAGAAGAAAGAGTGGTACTGATTAAAATGGAGATGGTTGGAGAAGCCCTCACTGAGGTGACATTTGGGCAAAGATCTGAGGGAGGTAACCCTGATAACTTGATATTCTCCCCCTTTCTCAGTTTCTAAAATAACACTATTTCCCAGATTCTACTCCCTCTCTGCCTGTTCCTCTTTGATTTTCCCACCACTGGCTGGTCTGAAAATGCTGTTGTTTCCCCAAGTTTCTAACTCTGTTTCTCCTCTCACAGCTTCAAGCCCTCCTGGGTGATCTTGGCCACTACCAGTGGTGACCCCAGCTAGTTTCTCCAGTCTAGACCCCCTCCTGAGTTCCAGACCTTTATTTTCTACTGCCAAATGCACACATCTAAATGGAAATCTGCATGCACCTGAAGTTTAGCATCTCCAAAACAAGAATTCATTATCTCCCTCCCCCAGACTTCCACTCATACTAAATTCTCACTATGCTTTCCTAAATTTTCAGTCTTATTTAATGATGTCACCCTCTGCCCAACACCCTCACTGAAACCTTGAAGTCAACCTCAACTTCTCTCTTTGCTGCCAATTAGCATGAAGCCCATAGCCAGAACCATCTTTGAATTAGCTCTCCCCCTTCTCTGTCCCTCTTGTGACCACCCAGTTTCAGGCTTGAACGTCTTTGCTGCAGTTACCCTCTCTGATCTCCTCATCCCCACTCCTTCCTCCTGTAGGTCACTGTCTGTACTCTGCCAGGAAAAAAGACAAAACAAAACACATCTAAGCATGCTATTCTCCTGCTTAGGAACCTCTGTTGGAACCCTGATGCCTACAGGAGCAACTCCAGATTCCTCAAATGAGCATTCTAAACTCCAAAAACCCATTGTGGGTGTAGTTCCTTAGCCCCATCTCTGGTACACCAAATTCATCACCTCAGAACACACTAGGTCTGTCCTCTCCCAGTCCCTGGCTTTGCCACATCATCCCTTCTGCTTAGAATGCTCTTTCTCCCATCTCCAGTCCAAACTTCCTATTCAAGGCTCTGCTCAAATAGCGGCTCTTCTAAGGCCTCTGTGATTCTACCACAGGCCTCTGGTTGCCCAGCTGCTGGCCCCCCTGCCAATTCAGCACTGTCTATTCAGTTGTGTGGTTATTGTGTCAATCTTTACGTCAGTTGCCCCTGCTGGACTTCCAGCTCGTTGAGAGCAAGGTCTGACTGACCTTGCTGAACTGAGGTCTCATTCATAGAGATAAAGGGACAGTGAAAGTCTTAGACTTTCCTTCGTGGACAGCCTGTCAGTTTGATGCATCAATGTAAACTTAAACATACACACACATACACATTATAGCACTATTCAGTGGACTCGCTGCTTGTAAAGCCTCTCATCTCTTAAATCCCCCTCTCCTGGACTCTTTCCAGAGTCACTGGCCAGCTTTGTTCTGTCTACAAACTTCAGACTGCCAGCCCTTCCAAGTCGATTGGTGCCTACTGCACCAGATCTTTCCCAAACCCTGCTATTACTCTTTCTATTATAGAACACTGCCACTGTGGAGTCCCCCAAGGCTGACCCAGGAGACCTCTGAGTCTTTCAGTGACCATCGCCCCGAAATCTAACCCACTTCTTATTGTAGGCTGTGATTTTTTTCCCCCAGAACATGTGCGTGTGTGTGTGTGTATGTGTGTGTGTGTGTGTGTGTTATGGATGTTCTCTTTTGTTCGTTTTGGTGGATCCCGGGTCTTGGAAGGCATTAGCCTTGTGTCCACCACTTCCTCTGAATTTCTCCCATTGGACTGCATGCCCCACATGCTTACAAACTTAGAATGAATAAAAGAGGGGACTCACAGCTGGTTTCCTGTGCCCTTTTGCCTGCCAGCCCCTGTCCACTCCATCTCTCTCACTTCTGGCTGAATGTCTCTAACTTCTGTCCTCCCCCTCCCATTTCTCCAGATGGCCCAGAGGGCTCTCCATTCACTCTATTTCTGCCTCCCCAGACCCTGGATGGCTTTATCTTTGTGGTGGCCCCAGATGGGAAGATCATGTACATCTCGGAGACAGCCTCAGTACACCTGGGTCTTTCTCAGGTAGGTGAGTGGTTCAAACTTCCAGCCTGCAGTTTCAACGGTCAGAGTTGGAAGCAGGGGGAGGGAGTTTCCTCAAACCTTTATATTTGCATTTCTGGGGCTAGAAACCTCACAGCTGGCCAGAGGACTCTTTAAATGGGTCTGGATCTCCCCATTCCTCAACTTTTTTTTGTCCTTTAGTTTCCACCCCAGGCCCAAATAATGGGTACTTTTTTGAGTCCGTACCATAAACCAGACACCGTGGGAGGAGGTTACATACTTAGTCCATAGTGTCTTTACCAGAACATTGCTAGGGAGCTGCTACTCCTCCTCATTATTACTGCTATTAGTAGTATTTCACAGATAAGGGAGCCAAGGCTTAAACAGGCCGCAATAGGTAGCGGGTAGCAGAGTTGGAATTGGAATTGAGGGGCGATTCCAAAATTCTGGCTCCTGTCCTCACGGTCCTGCGGACCCCCTGGTCCAATCTTTCAGCCTCTTGACAGGGTATTCCACCACCACAGAGACGGTGACACCCTCCTCTTTACAGGTAGAGCTGACCGGAAACAGCATTTACGAATACATCCACCCGGCAGACCACGACGAGATGACAGCGGTGCTCACCGCCCATCAGCCCTATCACTCTCACTTCGTGCAGGGTAAGGCAGAAACGTGCCTGCGACGCTCAGGCCCATCTCCGTCCTCTTGTGGTTTTTTTCCCAGTTAGCCGTGACAGGGACCGGCGCCGCGCCGCCTGTCTCACGCCCTGAGCCTCCCTCCGCTCCTCTCTCCCAGAGTACGAGATCGAGCGCTCCTTCTTCCTGAGGATGAAGTGTGTCTTGGCCAAGCGGAACGCCGGCCTCACCTGCGGCGGCTACAAGGTGCGTGACTGAGCTGGGCCGAAAGACTGACGCTGAGGGTAGTCGGAGGGGGCAGGACACGGGCGCGTGCGTCGTGGGAGGGACATTCGGGCAGCCGGGACCGCCCCCGAATGCGCCCTCAGCACGCGACAATGAGCGGCGGCCGGCGCGCTCCACAGGGGTCGCTGAACTTCGTGAACACCTGGGGCCTATGCTTAAAGACTGTAGTCTCACCGAGTCCGGATACTGTTCGGCAGTTGGGGGTCTTCACCTGCGGCCCTAGAGATGGGCCTTAGGGGTCAAGAAAGCCTCCCAAGTGGCGAGTAACTTTGGTGGATTTCTAAGCGTTTAGCCAGAGTCAGATTTTGACCTCCAGGGAGGTTAAGAACGGAGCTCCAAGCTGTGGTTCTCAACTTAAATGCTATTGAAACATGGCTAGAAAGTAGGTTCCAGGGCTCTACTTCGGGATTCGGTTGCGTTAAGGTTGGTGGGGCCTAGGCTTCCGCATTTTTACAAGCTCCCAGGTGAGTTCGGTGTGGCGGTGCACTTTCTTAAAACACCTTGAAGCACCAATAACTTTGGACCCCTTAGTGCAAAGGCATGCCCACACAGCAGGTGTGGCTGAGTAGAGTCTCAACGTGTTTCAATCCCTTCTCTACTTTTGGGGGACTCCTGACTGTTGGCGGATTCTCACCTCCAAACCCTCCGCCGCAGGTCATCCACTGCAGCGGCTACCTGAAGATCCGCCAGTACAGCCTGGACATGTCTCCCTTTGATGGCTGCTACCAGAACGTGGGCCTGGTGGCCGTGGGCCACTCATTGCCTCCCAGTGCTGTCACAGAGATCAAGCTACACAGCAACATGTTTATGTTTCGCGCCAGCCTGGACATGAAGCTCATCTTTCTGGACTCCAGGTGGGTGGGCAAGGCAGAAAGGGCCGCCCGTAGCATAAGAGCGGCCCTGCTTAATGACTGCAGCTTTCTGATGATCCTATGCGAGCCCATTTTGCAGATGAGGCGATTGACTGGGCCCTGGAAGGGCACCCAGGTCTGAGGCGGCTGTCCTGGGTAGGGGACACACCCGTCCGTACCCTTGCCCACACTTACCCTGGGGATTTCTCTCTCAGGGTGGCGGAGCTGACCGGGTACGAACCTCAGGACCTGATTGAGAAGACTCTATACCACCATGTGCACGGCTGCGACACCTTCCACCTGCGCTGCGCGCACCACCTGTGTAAGGCGCCACCCTGCCCCACACCCGGACAGCCCCAGCGCATCCTCAGTTGAGGGGGGTAGGGAGTTTTCCGTCCATCGCAAGGGGACAGGGGGAGCCCTTGTAGCCGGGTGCTGGTGATGTGTGAGCCCCCGTGAGGGGCTGCTGGGACTCAGGGCCCCACTGGTTTCTCTGACAAACGCAGCCGCTAACACAGGTGAAAGGGGGGTTTTGGGGCTAAATCCCTCCAGGAGGTGTCTTATTTCCCTGCTGATATTTTTCCCCAGCTAGGAACCTCACTAAAGCTGCGAAGGAAACCCAAGGCTAGACAACTTCGCTCACGCTCAGCTTTTGACATGGCTTTGCTTTGAGCTTAATCTCCCTGGTCAGGGAACCTGAGTCTAAGAATTCTGCTGCCCAGACCCCTCCTTCTGTAATTAGAAAAGCGAATCTGGGGTATACCTTCCACTTTAAATGTTGCCCCCTTTGCAAATGGTGGGGGCCCACCCCGTTATCATCCCTATAAGAGTGACCAGAGGACTCCATGCAATTTAACAGGACAATACATTCTTTTGGGAATTTGCCTGCTGTCCCTCCCTCTTGCCTGGTGCAGTTATTAGGGCCCACAGGGGGCCGCACTCACCACCAGGGGTTGCATTTGGGACCAGTCAAGGGTAGCCTGGTTCACTGCATTTGGGACCAGTCACGGGTATCCTGGTTCACTACCGTCTGCCTTCTGTCTCTCAATCAGTGCTGGTGAAAGGGCAGGTGACCACCAAATACTACAGGTTCCTGGCGAAACAGGGCGGCTGGGTATGGGTGCAGAGCTACGCGACCATCGTGCACAACAGCCGCTCCTCCAGGCCACACTGCATCGTCAGCGTCAACTATGTCCTCACGTGAGTGCAAGCCTGGGACCCCTTCACACTCTCCAGGCGACACTGGTCTCCGTGAGGGTGCGGGTGGCGGGTGGCCGGCACCCAGGTTAAAAGAGGCTGGGGTCCATCTGGGATGTCGGTTTGACCCCCAAGTGTTGGCTGCGCTGAGAGGAGGCAGGTCGAACACTTTCATCTTTCTGAAGAGGCTTTCATCCTTATATTCTAGAGAAAGATTTAGGAGTTTTTCTTCCATATTTGCTTTCTTCTCTTTCTCTCTCTTAACCTTTTAAGCGAACTCTGCATTAAATAAAACTTAATGCGGCAGAAAGAAAAAGAGAGAGGGAGGGAAAAAGATCCGACGTACGGAGGCATTTATGGTTAACAAACAGGACATCTGTTTCACTTTTTCAGATCTGGGGTTTGAAGTTCTTAATTTTAACCAGAGTCGCCAATCAAAGTTAAGAGTTCTGAGAGAGGTTTTTCCCCTGAACCACAAAGGGGGCTTAAGTGACCAGGAGAGTCTGACTTTAACTCCCAGAAAGCAAAGGGACCCGAGCTAACACTGGAGGTCTTGGCGGGCGCCCAGTCCCACACGTTGTGTAATCGCTTCCCAGGGTGAGGAGCGGAGCGCCGGGTACCACCTGCGGGTGCAACTCACTGGGCAACTGCAGCGGCCTCCATTTGAGCCTTATTCTTTCTAGAAACAATAATCATTTCTGGTCATCAGTGTGGCCTTGCAGGCTGATCACGTGGCCTCGTGCGCGGCAGGCTGGTGAAGAAAGCATGTTCTGTATGTTTGTTAAAGTCGAATTGCTTAGGGTTAAAGCCTTTATGAAGAACCCTTTTGTGTGTGCAGTTGCCTTTTTTTTTTTTGTAGAGGTTGAAATTCTTGTGATTTTAGGGAACCTCAAGGATTATTTACTTTGGAAGTGTTGACACACCAGGCACTTAGTAGAATGCTATTTAGACATTAAGAAATTGGTTAAGGGGTGCTATTTGGAATTAAACTATGCTACAGGTGATGAGGACTAGATTCATTCCGTGTTGTTTTAAATTGCCAAATTAAAAATGTAGTAGTTGGAAATATGTTTGGCAATAAGACTATTTACTCTGTGTCCTGTTTAATAAGAAAATTTAATTCAACAGACTTAGAAAATGAATTTGGTTTGGATGAGGATTAAATATTAAAGAATAATAGCTAGTTATTAAGAATAATCTTTTAATTTCTTTCATTTTAGTAAATGGTATTAAAATCAATATTATTAGATTTTTTGCAAGAAGGCTGTGTATTTTAATACAGAACAGAAAACTTACCCATATTTTGGGTATCATGAAACAAAACCACTTATTTTATGAATGTAATTTTCCATATTATTAAACGTAAGAGAAAATGGCAAAGCATAATTCATAAAATAAGCCACTCTGTGAAGCAGAAGTATTAAAGGGCGAAAAATTATGTCTGCTTACCATGGAAAGGAAACGGACATTCTTTAAGAAGGTGCTTTGTATGTCTGAGACATCACAAGCATTATACATACACTCTGTTCTCTGGTTGGTGCCTGTGGTTAGTAATCATTTTCTTTCTTTTTTTTTTTTTTTTTTATCAAACGGCAGGGTATATAGTCATACAGACCCACACAAATGATCCAAATGCAAGTTAGACCTCCCAATGGGTAAACTTAATTTATGTTCAGAGTCATTTTGAAATATTCTATTTTGTTTTCCAGTAGATAAGTGTGCATTTTTTCTTCTGCTGACTCTGTCATTCTTCACTTTTCACACTTCTTTAGAGCTGCAGAATTAAATAATCAACTTTACATGAGATTAAAAAGGATATAATGAGAATAAATAAATGATTTATAGAAGGAAAAATAGCATGGCATATTTTTTCTGAACATTTTATACCTTGAAATGCAAATAGAAATAAACACAGAAGCATGTGTACATAGGCATGCAAGATGAAAAGCTGAAATTGATTACCCTTTTATGAGTCTCAGCTTCAATTCCTTGTATAAAAATTCTTAGGACAATTTTTATAGCTGCAAATGTGGAAACTGCTTTAGATGAAATGTCATCAAGTGGCTCTGTGTGTGTTGACAGGATTTTCATAATGAACAGGTTGCAGTTTGTTTGATGTGTATATCACACATCTGGCTGGAAGTTACTAATTTACATTGTCTTAGCAAATTAAATAGATGGCTATTGATTCTCTATGGTAGTAGTGAACTACCCACATACATTTGTTTTTAGGGCTATTTCCTTAGGAAGCCTGAGAATGATAAGTGAATTCTTTCCAAATCCACTACCTCAAACAATATACTTAAAACCACAAGCTCCCAAATAATTTGACATACCAGATATTTTCCAAATTTAAACATTTTTATAGCATACATTTTGAGGGGATTTTCATGTCATGAAAATATTGATGATTTTAAATAAACATTGGTCCAATGAGGGTGTGATTTTTAGGGGAAGTTACATTCTTATGAAGCTCATTTTTAGAAATTTCCTGATGGTAAATTCATTGCGGAAGTTAAAATATGCCTAGAAAAATCGGTCATTATTATCAAACAGAAGCAACAATGAATAGAAATATTCAGTAACTTTGTTTTAATAAGCAGTTATAAGAGTGCATACAGGAAAACTGGGTGATTTTAGAGGCACCTGGTATTTGCCTGGTGCTTTTTATTGACTTATGTATGTTCTGAAAATCTGGAGAGGAGAGTGAGAAGACACTGTGATTAAATTTTAAAAATTCTTTTAGTTTTTTTGAGTCTCTGAGGTTCCATGAAGCTTAAATAGCTCTTCATTACCTACTCACCCCCAACAAAACAAAACAAAACAAAAAGCTCACCAGTTCATGATTTTCTATAAGACACACATGTTTGCTCTACTTTCCACATTAAAAAAAAAATCTTTGTTATAAATTATGAGTGCCCATAGGTTTTGAAATAAGTGTTAGGTATGAGAAGCCCTGCTCTAAGTATTTTCAAGACAATAAGTGAATGGAGCTAGTGTCTAGTAACAGGGAATGTTGGGGAAAGTCCAGAAAAGTGGAGAGTAAAAGGAAAGTATACTGTGTGACGACCTAAGTGATTTTCTTGGATTCATATTTCCTTGAGTTTGTTTAATTAGTAGTATTAATTATTCATAGCCAGTTCAGATGAAAAACATTAGTACTTAATGTGAAAAAAATTGAAAATGTGGAACACCTAATAAACTACGAAAAAGAATTTCTACAAAAATGAAGAGTCTTGTTTAGGAAACACTTTTTAAAAACTTGACGAATAAAATATATATATATATATATGCACACAGATATATATTTCTCTAAATAGATTTCATTTTCCTGGTTAGCAAGATCATTCTTTTATAATATAAATGATGTCAAATGAAGCACCTTTTGACTTAGCAAGCAAGCCCCAGCAAACATAAAATAATTTACTCCTATGCCTTGGGTCTGTGGAGCACTCATTGCATAGATTTAATCTTTTTAATCATTCAAAATAACAATCATGCACTAATGTATATCCACAAATTAGATTTGTTCCTTAATTGTGTTTAATTTTTATTATGATAATATTGTACATCAAAGTCTCAGTCATCCTCATCAGATGATCTTAATGTAACTGAATGATTATAGAAACAAATTAAGGGCATTCATATCAATAGTAATTTTATAACTATCAAAGTGCTTTGTTAAAAGGAAGAGCTGGGAGATTCAGTCTCTCTCGAAATACTCAATATCAGTACTCACTTAAATAATCTTATCCATCATACACTTTTTACTCATTATAATATTTTATCAAAATGATCTGTATTCATCTTCATGAACTTACAAACTTTGTATTTTTTTAAACAAATGCTGAATGCATATCTCTTTCAAAGTGCTATCTTGTCAGTTACCTGATTTGTGTCTTTGACGCTAGGTGAGAAAATTGAGGCTCAGATATGCTGAGTGAGTGATGAAGACAAAATGAAAAGCTGGTGTGGCAACTCCTACTGCACCCTGCTGTTCTCTCTGTAGAGGGGTGAGAGTTGGGGGTAGCAGTGGGGAAGAAAATGTCTGAGAGAGAGAGAGGGGCAGATTTGAATGAATGTGGCCTGTAGTGTTCAGCCCACCCAATTTCAAGATAGGCTTTGATCTGAATTCATGATGGAAGATTAAGAAGCTGTCTTTGTTGTTGCCTCACAAGTGTGTGCAGATATTGACATTTTCCTGACTAAAATTTAGCAGTGCTATCTTCTCAATGACATTCAATTAAGAATATATCATACTTCCCCATAAGTCTCACTAAGGACATTTTCATTTTGTAAGAAAAAAATGTGGCCTGAAAACATTTTAGTTTTTTACTGAATAGCTTGACTCTTGATTACACAGATACATTATTGCTATTACTAATTATTTTATTTCTGCAACCACATTTAACATTTTATGTTCTTGCTAAACAAAAGAGTTAAACCAAATGTCAGTGCATTGACAAGCCAAGTCATTCTTTTTATCGGATGTGACACAAATTACCTCCTGTGGCAGCAGGGTCTTTCCTACATGGTGTGTGTGTCCCTGTGTGTGTGTGTGTGTGTGTGTGTGTGGCATTGGCCCTTTTCTGCCTTTGAGAGAGATTGGAGGACATCCAATGGCAGCAGGGGATGTTCCCTGGGGGTTCTCTTCAGAGGTCGGGGATGGAGAGTTTCCCAGTATTCTCTGGGCTGCTGTGCCATCCTTTAACCCCTTGGCACTGCCGTTGCCCAGCTGCTTCTCCCTCCCCAGGCCTCTCTGGCCTTTGTTGTTGCCCTGACTTGAGGGCACTGACTCACCGAAGCTTCCTATTTGTTCCTGGGTGGAGGCCACTTGGTGTGTGCTAAATGACCAGCCTGTCTGTTCTCCTCTGACTTTCTTTTAGTCTGGCTGTTGGGAAGAAAGGATTTTGATCTTTGAGTCACATCATGGAAAAACATGGATCATTGCCTTATTTAAAGGCAGGGACTCATACATATTATTATGAGTGAATGGAGAAATTCGAATGAGGCTTTACTTGAACTCCAGAAAAACATGTTTTTGTCTCCTGACTTAGTCTACTTATGTGGGGAACATTGTTATGTGGGGAACATTGTTATGTTTGATACAGGATGTGTGTGTGTGTGTGTGTGTGTGTGTGTGTGTGTGTGTGGCAGGCAGGAGTATGCATACCTTAATAATTTTAGTAAAAAGCTGCTACTTCTTTCCTCTTATCAAATGTTACCATGCTGAGGAAGGTTGAGGAGTAAGAAAGACTCACATTTGAGGGGCTGCTACTTTGCATGAGAGGTTCAGAGAGGCCAAGTGACTTAGCCAATACAACACAGCTAGTGAGGGGTCCAGTAGGCATACCAATCCGGGGCCTGGACTCCAGTGCCCACCTGATTTCCTCTTTGGCATGCTTTTTTGAAGCTGATGTTGTATGAGGGTGAACCATATGAAATTTCCATTTCTGCACATTAAAATAGTCTAATATTGTCTATTTAATATGATTCCACCTAATATTTATGAAGAAATTTATGATGTTTTGCAGATAATTTACATAGGTCTATGGATCTTTTACTCCCTTGTTTAATATGGGGTCTCCACAAAATGACTCAGTTTCCTCAGAGTTTGGGTATACTTGGAACCTAGTCAGCTGCCAGGCGATATCCTGACCCCCCAGGCCTGACCCTATCTGCTCCTCACCAATTTAAGCATCAATAGTCAGGACGTTTTCACAAAGCAGCAATCGATAAGTGTCACCCCCAGAACATTATTTTATTTAGAACATCTGATATTTTACCAGGATTCAAATGGGAGCTGCTGTCTTTACTAGAATATTTTGTCATTGATTGATTGCTAAATGGATAGGGCCTATGAAAAGATCTTTTTTTTTTTCCCCCCCGGGGATTTCTTGTTCAAACAAAATTTGTTGTATCCACATCAGTAAAGCCGTGCTCATATGGGCTGCTGGCCAGATCGTGGAAATAGCCTCATTATATTGAACTGGATATCATAATGGTACCCATTAAGGTGGGATTCTCTCTGTGTTTGTGCTTTTAAATCCAAGTCCCTTGCCACTTTTTACCTCTCTCCAAGAATAGCAACATTCTCTGGTAATGCAATCTTAGAATGGGCTGTCTCTACCTCCTCCTCCTGAAGACCATTACAAAAGTAGAGTCCTTGGTTTGGAGCATTCTTAGAGGTTTGTGGCTGGCTGCTGCTCTGCAGCCATTCATTTTACTAACCTTGCCTGGGATGACTGGAATGTGTCCTGGTGACGGAAGCTGGAGCTTCACTTCTTTCAACATCTCATTTTAATTGACATTGGTGTCCAAATACTCCACAGGCCAAGAGCTGCTTTTTTTTTTTTTTAAGATCTAACCAACTACTACAGAAAGTTTTTCATTTTAATTTTTATAAGCCGTCAAGAGACTAATAGTTTTGGAAGTCACAGCACTTATATTCACTGTTGAAATCTTACCACAGTCCTGGCAGAGTGAAGTATTTGTTGTGCTGGATTTTGGTAATGGACCCCTGCAGGGTTACAGCTCAGGAATGCAGGAAGAATAAAGCCCATAAAGGGGAGGGCAGAGTGGGTGTCAGTTTCATTCCTCCAATTAGAGCAGTTAAAGAAATATCAAAGTTCAGGGGAGTGTTTTATTGTGAAGGCTAATTGAAAACCAGGAGGAAATATTTAGAGGCATTACATGGCATTTTACAGTATAATCTCTTTTCTATTTGTGTCTCTTCTCAGTTGACTTAATAGGACCCTCATTATAAACAAATTTTTATCATTAGAATCAGCTTAATTTCTGTCGTTACAATTAAGGGGATGGTAAGAAATGTTTTACAGTGTAGTCTTCTCTATGACAAGCTGGGGATGGTTCAGGCGTTCACTCAGCAAGTATTTTCCCAGTGCCTGCTCTGTGCCAGGCTCTGTGATAGAACTACGGTGTGACCAGGAGAGACAAAGTCCCTACCCTCGTGGAGCGTGAATTTTAGTGCAAAGAAAGAGATAGTACTTATAAACAAATAAAATGTCATATAACATTTGGAAGTGATAGGAAAAAATTAAGCAGGACAAAGAGATGGGAGGAATCAGAAAAGGCCTCTCTGAAGATTCATTAACGAAGGGAGGGAGCCAGCCAGGCTGAGACTTGCAGGGAGGGCATTCCTGGTGGAAGGGAGCAAATGCAAAGGCTCTGAGGTGGAGACCAGCTTGGCATGCTGTGAAACAGAGAAGGTCAATGTGGCTGCCTCAGACGAAGCGGGAGGAAGAGTGAAGGAAGTTGATGCCAGGATAGGCTGGGTCAGATCATGTTGAGTCTTGAAGACTTCAAGAAACTGTTGGAGAGTTCTGAGCAAAGGCATGGGGTGATTAATTTATGATATGAAAAAAATCATTCTGGCCGGTGTAAAGAATAGGCTAAGGGGAGGAGAGAGAGTGGAGGCAGAGAGCACCATTGAGAAATGATTATAGTTGCCTAGGTAAGGGAAGATGATGGCTTGAAAAAGGGAGGTAGTGTGGAAGGGTTAGATTCAGGGTAGTTTTGAAGGTAGATGCGATGGGGTCTGAAGATGGATTGGATATGGTGTGTGAGAAATGAGAGGAGTCAAGAACAGCACCTAGATTTTAGCCTGAGCAATTTGGGTGAATGGTGGGAAGGAGCAACAATTGTCAGGGGCAACAATAAGAGTTGAGTGTAGACGTGTTTAGCTTTGAGATGCCTGTCATCCATCAGAGTAGAATATCATGTAGGCAGTTGGATCTGGGTGTCTGTGGAGTCAGGAGGTCTGGATTAGTGTTTGGGCATCAACAGTACATGGAATTTAAAGCCAGCAGAGTGGATGAGATCACCAGGGTGTGGGTGTTAATAAAGAAGAGAGGTATCCTGAAAACCAAGCCCTGCAGTTGCAGAATTTTAGGGTCTGCAGGAGTAGGAGGTGCCCAACAAGAGACTGGGAGGAAGCAAACAGTCATGTGTGGGAGTGGGAGTAGTTCAGTGAGGTTAGCCCTTAGGGAAAGTGTGAAACATGGATTTCGTCTTTGAAACATTCCCTCCCTTTATAGTGGATGTCCGTCTTCTCTGTGGTCCCCCTTCACCTGATTCCTTTAGTTTTTCTTATCCAGGTTAATAACTGCTCTAGTTCCCAAAATGTGGCCTGTCGATTGCAGCATCAGCACCACCCAAGAACTTGTTAAAAGTGCAAATTATTGGACTCAACCCTAGAGCTACAGATGAGAAACTCTAAGAGGTAGAGCCCAGCAAGCTGTGTTTTAACAAACTCTTCAGGTTCTTCAGATGCATCTGAAGTTCGGGAACTACTGCTTTAGGAGAAAGTAGTTGATAAACTCAATGAATGAATGGTAACAGAGGAGGCTTACACTAGTATCTCTTTCTGGGCCATCTGCCTAGATCCAAATAGATTAAAATAGGAATAGATAGATTGTGAGCCTCATCCAGTAGACCACTATTGAGACGTCTTCGAGGGGGATAGGGAATTTTCTCAAGCCCTACAAATCATAAAAATAGGCAGCTGTCTACTCTGTCTTTGGTAATGGACTCTATTGATAACCATATATTCTGTGTAGTATTATATAAGGCCTCTGACTCCAAATATAGAGACAATAAAAATTTTGATATTTTTGAGGACAATCCAAAATCTCTAGCAACCATCCAGCACTTATTTTGTTTAAACACAACTTATCTACCAGGAAATTTTAAATAAAGTCTGAATATTGAAGCACATAATAATAATAATGATGGTAGAACATTTGTTGAATTATGAAGTTTTATTCATAAAATACACCTCAAATTTATTTTAGTGGTTTAAATAATAGAGTTTAATGTATATTTAGCCAAGCATTACAGTAGTAAGGGCTTTAAGGAGATTAGAAATAAATGAATCCAATTAAAGAACATGTCTGTGAGATTTGATATGTCATAGTACGAATGAACTGTTTGCACAGCAACTGTAAAGAAATCATTAATGATTAACTATCTAGAAGAGGTTTAATCAAGAATAAATGTTATAGGACATATTTTAAAATATTTAAGTTAAACAAGTGAAAATTTGTGCATTTGAAAACATTGCATCATTTCATCCATGTCATCATTTTTGTGGTGTCTTTTCCTGGGGAGTTCAAAGTCTGAGGTTCTACTTTTCTATAATCTATAGAAATGCCAGTGCTTTTGCATTGTGCAGAAAAGGGCGGAGCTTCCAATGGTGCTGTGAGGTTTGGCTTTGTGGAGTCTCCCCATATGAGACCTTGTGGAGAATTTGGGGACCCTGTGGGCTTGAATATGGGGTCCAAATTCCCCAGTGTTGTGGGAAGATTATTTTGTTATGATTACAGGTATTGTTTGTGTTACTGGAGTTTGTGTGGAGTTGAAAATAGGAGGTGTGCTCCTTTCACACCCTCTGTCAGTAGATATTTTTAGGGTTTGGCAATCAGCTTTGCTAAGGATCAGAAGAAGGAGGGAAGGAAGCTGTTCCTGTGAGAATAGAACCTCAACCGAATATGAAGTGTTAGGTGATCGGAACCTTCTTTACTTATCTTTCTTAGGCATTGGAAGAATTCTAAAGGGAACATACACTTGAAAAACATCAGCTTAATAAATATACAGTGAAGTGCCTGGTGAGGGGGATGGACACAAAGGGTGGGGAGGGGAGAAAAGATGAAAAAGAGGGAGCCAGAATCACGAGTGTGCATTTTATTTCCTACTTTTGAAAATAAAAACATAATACAAACTTGGTTGATACCAATATTACTTTTTCATTCTTTATATTTGACTCATATAAAGTGGGCTAAAATTAAGGCTTCAGATTGTGGGAGAAGAGACAAATTTTAATCTATGCCTTTTTTGAAAGAGGCAGCTCATTTTGTGTTTAATTTGTTCATATCTAACTTTTAAAGACCAACACCCTCCCCCATTCCCAAAGAAAATAAAAAAAAAAAAACAGAAAAGTTATAAGATCAATAGAATGTGGAACTTAGACCTGAAGGATTCAAAAATATACTTAAAATTTTAGTAACTAAATATAGAACGAATTTCTGAGCATAATAATTAAGTTCCTTAGGACAAAAAATGTGGCCCTTACTTTGGAGTTTACTTCGTTTGAACAATGATAAATGTAACATTTATAACCCACATGAAACAAAATTGTTTTAAGACACTATACAGCAAGACTTTTTTTCAATTGTAGTAATAATTTAAGTTATATTCTCCAAATAAGGAAACAGAAAATCATACAGGTCATATGAAAACCTTCAGAGACAGATAATTCTGTAAGGCTGGAAAGATGGAAAATAGATCAGAAAGTAAGTGACACATAGTCACTGAGAAAACATATGGACACTTGGACACTTAAAAATTATAAATGGTGTGCCCAATAAGTTGAACCTACTGGAAAATAAATTTAATAATGCTTTCTCTTTTGTAATTTAATGTGCAAAAAGAAGAAACCCTGGAAATCTAAAGAAAGGATGCTTTAATATGATGTGAGAGTGTCTGAAATTTGCCTCAATTAGTGTTTTTTTTAAGAGAGGTATTTTTCAGATTATAGAAGTCACACATGCTTATAGAAAAATTAAGATAATGCAGAGAGATTTAAAAGGAAGATGAAAAACTTCTTTAATATATTTTCCAATTATCTACCTTTAATATTTTATTGCCTCTCACCATGCATACACAGTACATGTTAATTTAAAGAGATAATTTTTTACTTTATCATAGCATATTTTATGTCATTAGAACAAAAATATCTAATGGCTACATAATATTTTATCACATGTATATACCATAGTTTAGTAATTCCTTTATTGTTGGTTCTCTCATTTGATCATCTCTAATTAAATATAAGAAATTATGCTGTGATAAACACCCTTGCATATAGATTTTTGATACTTATCTCTGATTATTTTCATAAGACATATTCCTAGAAGTGGACTTACCATAGTCCTCCCTTATCAGCAGTTTTGCTTTTTGCAGTTTTAGTTACTTGTAGTCAACTGTGGTGTGAAAATAGTTATATTAAGATATTTTGAGAGAGAGAGCACATTCACAATACTTTTGTTATAGCATGTTGTTATAATTGTTCTGTTCCATTATTAGTTATTATTGTTAATCTCCTACTGTACCTAATTTATAAATTAAACTTTATTATAGGTATGTTTGCATAGGAATAAACAGTATGCATAGGGTTTTGTACTACCCACAGTTTCAGGCATTCATTGGGAGTGTTGTAATGTATCCTGTTGAGATAAGGGGGGACTAGTGAACTGGATTTAAGGTATGAACATTCTTAAAACTCTTGATGAACACTATCGGTTTACTCTTTTACTGGTAGTATATAAAAATGCCCATTTATTTTTTAAATGACACTTTATCTTCATTGGGATTTATTGTCATTAAAAAATCTTTTCCAATTTGAAAGTAAAAATGGCATCTGTTAGCTGCTTTAATTCATGTAGGTTATTACTCGCGAGGCTAAACCTTTTTAACAAATGTTTCTCAGCAATTTGTGCATTGTTCACATCCTTTTCTTATTTTTCTGTTGCAGAGATATTTTATTTGTTATCGATTTGTAGAAGTTATTTCTTGGGGGGGTTTAAAGCACTATTCTTCCTAACTCCTTTGATACAATTGTAATAGTTCCAAATAAATGGCTGAGGATGAAATCCATTTAGTATTCTAGTTTGCCAAAGTATCACATATGCTGTGCCTGAATTATAATTTGATGAAAATAAGTGCATTTTATTAATGTGCATAACACTAAAACACCAAATATGATTTGCTTCTTTGATTTAGGATCTCACACAATTTCAGAATGATCATTATTAATTACATTCTGGGAATTTAAGAATCTCTCACATAAACTCAGCTACTTAGCAAATATTACTTTTTATTTATGTAGAAAGGTTTGCCAGTTTTTAAATTTTCAGTCATTTGGATTTGAGACAAGTAAAAGTTTATTGCAAAGAGAATTATTTTGTTAATCACTTGCACATGAGCATCTGTCCTATGAAAGATACTGTCTACTGACAGTAAATAAAACTGTCATAAGAGAAGGAATTTAGGAAGTGGTTGTCAAGATATGACATTCACCACACTGTAAGACAGAATGTTAGAAAGGCCAAATGAGTTGTAAAAGCAGTAAATGGTACAGAAACTCAGAGGAAGGAGCAGAAAGAAATCACAGTGGTCTGTAAGGGCAAGGAAATAAATTCAGAAGCAGTGTGGTGGCAGGTCTGGATTTAGTTATATTTCAGCTTATTTCACAGGTTGGTATGAAGGTATCATACAATCTTTGTTACGAAGATCGTTGACTTTGCCACATCTTATCAACATGTTACAGCTTTTTGTCTTACTTTTGGGTTGTTATTGCTTGCCTATTGATTACATCCATTTCTTTCCATCTTGAAATTGCAGTATGATTGTAAACATTGTGCTTAAGCCACTCCTTGTCCTTGTGGTGCCATCCACTCCATAGAATTGTTGGATAAAATCTTCACAATGGAGGAGAAAGATGGTTTCTAGGCAGAGACAATGTTTATGTAAAACCAAAGACTTTGGGGGAACTACTAAAATCACCAAATCAAATAGAAAGAACTACAAGGAGCAAACACAAATCCACATGTTAGTATGAGACTATTGCATTTCCAAGGGTGCTGTAGCCTAATTTCCCAGCAGATTGTCTTAGAATTTGAGCCCCTCACAGTATGGAATCCTCCTTATCAGCTTTCTCCACTGGGCTCCATAGGAGCCTGAAAATGAAACATAAATAGGTCTCTCTGCTGCAGAGGTTTACCCAGTGGCCAAGCAGTAACTCTGCCAGAATATAAAGAAGGTCGTGCACTTTGTGTAACAGTGACTCTAGAATCCAATTAAAAAGTTTAGTGTAAGGCACAGTCATTCCCACTTAATCTGATCATGGTTTAATGCAATCCTCTGCTTATTTCAATCAGTGCCTTTGGAGCCAAATCAATTGTATGTCTTTGTTTCCACGTTTTCCTTGGTA
>RJWJ010008690.1:0-52539 GCA_004363605.1 Indri indri
CCGACACGCCAGTGTCGAGCAGGCATCTAGACTGCCCTGCCAGCGCGCGGCTAGACGTGGGGGTCCCAAACGTTCCTAGGGGTCCTGTGTCTGATCCGCCTCTAGATGGAGTGATCAGGGAGGATCTAATGGGGAGGCCATCTACAAAATGTGGCCGGTTTCAGGAAACTATGAAGGGACAGCAAGGCACACGGGTAGCCACACGGGGCGAAAGGCAGGGTGTGGTTGCGGAGTCTTAGCAGGAGCTGTGGATGCGGCTGTAGGAGAGGGCCGCCCCCCGCCCGCAGCCGCTGTGGCCTTGGTAGAGGCAGGCAGGCCGCCCCTGCACCCTCCGGCCTGGGGAGGAGCTGGGGAGATGAATACGCTGACCTCACTCTCAAGCCATCTCATCTGATTCCCGCGCCTCCCCTGGCCAAACCTCACTGGAAGCCAGAGGACAAGGAGTCCGGTTGGTGCCGCCCAAAAGGCCAACCTCCTGGCACACGGCGCACAGTGCAGAAGGTGGAGAGTGGGTCCAGAGGGTCACACGGTTCCTACGGCACAGTCTCTGTGATCCGAAGCAGGCGATTTCGTCAGCATCAGTAAACATCGTTTTGAGCACAAACCACACACCAGCATAGTGCTGTCCACCAAGCATGAAATGTGGGAATGGGGTTTTAAGAGCCTGATAGTCCCACTGGGAGACAGGAGCAGGAGTGTTCAGGGAGGTCTTCACGGAGGAAGTGGGCATGTGAGATGGGGCTTGGAGGTCAGGTGAGCAGAGTGCTGGCAGGGCTCGCCTTCGCTGCAGCAAAATGCCACTCAGCAACCTGATCCACCCCAAGGTCACGTTTCAGATGGTCCATCCCTGAGATCTGACATAACGGCCATGGTCAAAGACACCCATCTGACTGTGGCTGTCTGACTCCACACATTACTTCTCACCCCACCTGGGAAGCCTCACTCTGCCTAACTGCCTGTCTTTCCTGCCGGGTTCTCTGAAGGACAGTTTTCTTCCAACTCCAAGAGTGATGTCCTAATTACTCGAGCAATTCATCCATAAAAATGCACTGGCCTCATAAGTAGGAGGCCCCGTGCTGAGAAGCTGGGCTCTACCTACCTCCTGCTCTCGGTGAGCTCACACTCTGCATAGAACAGAGACATGTAAAAATGATCACAATGTGTTTGGTAGGAGGCGTGATGGAGGTATGAGGGAGACACAGTGGAGACAGTGACTAATTCCTAGAGGTGCTAAAAAAAAAGGCTCCAGAGAGGTAATATTTGTACTGCACGTCCATTAATGAGTGGGACTTGCTAGGCAGAGACGGGGGAAATAGCAGAGGACTTAAAATGTGTGGAGACAGCAAAAAGGCAAAAAGAGATGGTGAAAAATTCAGCATGGCTAAGGCATAGAACGGCAGGAACTGGGTCTGGAGAGAATGGTGTGGGCTGGTTTAAGAGGATATTATAGCTCCAGTTAAGGAGTTTGTCTGTTAGGTGGACAAATAAGGAACCAAAGGATGTTCTCATGCAGGGGAATGATGTGGTGAGATTTCTTTCTGGAAAGGTAATTTTCTAGGGGGAAATGATACCTGTCCGAATACAAGCGATGGGACCTGTTCCTGTGCCTGCCAGGCTTCCGCTTCCTCACCTCCCCATCCCCACGGTCCTTCTCCAGAGAACAATTGTTATTCGAAATCTGTTGCCTGTGTGACTTTGCAACAAGAGAACAGGGCCAAATAAATGAGTTTGTTTCTTCTTCTAGGACAGCGTGGCCTGAGAACGCCCAGGAAGACATTTCCCTTCCTCCAGTCTTTACCCCATCTTCAAATTTGAGGAACAAGAGACTGGGATGGAACCGTCAGTGGAAAGGCCAGTCTATAGGACTCGGGACCTGCCAATCCTACAAGAACCAGCCAATACGAGAGCTCGTCAGTCTCCCCCGGAGCTCATTCCAAACTTTGTGGCAATTCCCCCAGGACCTAGCTGAAAGACACCGTTTAATTAGCCATTCCTCTAAGACACCAGATGGAATGAAGCAGAGACAGATGCAGTGGGGGCAAGGAGGGGTGGGAGGAGATTCTAAATGGGGTTCTGTGAGCCCAGACTCACCTCTGCAAAGGGTTCTTTTTAAAGCAAAGAGCTCAAGAGTCCATGAAGGGGCTGCAGGCTTTGGGCTCACAAGCCAAGGGCCTAACTACAGCCTTTGGGCACCGGGCAGAGGGGAGCTGGCCTGGTCTGGAAGGAGGCCAGAAGGATGGAAGCAGGTGCCGGGGCAGCTATGTGGCCTCCAGGGCAGAAGGAGGAACCCTGCTTCCTCCGCAGGGGCTAATATACGTTCGCCTGGGGGCTCACCTGCCCTAGTCTGGCCCCTGTCTCGGGGCTGTGGGCAGCCAGCAGCCACTTCAAGGGCCTTGTGACAGCAGACAAGTGAGGCGCTGGAGTCTATTTCCAGAGCTCTTTGAGAGGGGGGGACTGCCAGCTGCCTGGGACCAGACGATCTCTGCAGGGCCTTCCTTATCTAAAACAGGTGGCGTGCGCAAAGTAAATGCAGGCAGCACTTGGGCAGAGGAGAGAGGAAAAGCCCTTAGAGCCTTCAGGGTCGTTCACCCTTAGTAAGTACTTTCTTAGAGCCGAGAAAGACCACCGGTGTGGAGCGACTGCCCCCCCTGGTGGCAAAGGTCGGGATAAAGGTACGCAGAGACCGCTTATTCCGCCCCTCTCTTGGTCCCTGCAGTTTCTCCCCCAAGGCTGGAAAAAAGAGATGACTGTGAGCCTGCAGAGTGAGTTCTGGGTGGATTCCTTCTCTTTTTAGCTTCCTCCTCTTTCTCCTGATTGCGGTTATGGTCCCTAGCCAGAGGCTTTCAATTTTATGGATCAACGCGTTATGATGGAAAAAGCACTTGGACTGTGTCCTGAACATGAGTTTGAATATCTTTATTCAAGCCTAGCTGTTTCCATATCCGTAACGTGGGGATGATGCTAGAGGCACCGCCTGGCTCCCAGGGAGGCTGTGAGAGCCAATGTGAGCCGCCCATCGCGGGCAGAGGAAGGGGGTGCTTCCTGGTCCTGGGATCCAGTTAGTCCCCTTGCTGGCTGGGGTGGTCGTCCACTGTCACTCACGCCCGGTCCTGAGACATCTGTGGACCTCAGCTCCTCATGGCTGCCAGGCTCCTTCCATCCAGGTCAGGAAGTCACCTCCTCCATCTGCCCAGGGCTGACAGCCAGGGGAGGACAGGGTGACCTGGTGATTATGGCACTCAGGCTGGAAAGACACAGGGAGGAGCCCTGGGACTATTTGTTGTTGTTGCCACTTAACAGTCTTTATTATTTATATTTATTTTTAGGCATCTTGCTGGACATTTTTTTTTTTTTTAAGAGACAAAGTCTTGCTCTGTCACCCAGGCTGGACTGTAGTGGCACCATAATAGCTCACTGCAAGCTTGAACTCCTGGGCTCAAGC
Source organism: Indri indri (assembly GCA_004363605.1). Classification (NCBI taxonomy): domain Eukaryota; kingdom Metazoa; phylum Chordata; class Mammalia; order Primates; family Indriidae; genus Indri; species Indri indri. Next base: position 3,443 of record RJWJ010008690.1, read on the forward strand.
AATCCTTGTGCCTCAGTCTCCCAAGTAGCTGGGACTACAGGTGCACACCACCACACCTGGCTAATTGGTTTTATGTTTTGTAGAGATGGGATCTTGCTATATTGCCCAGGCTGGTCTCTAACTCCTGGCTTCAAGAGATCCTTTTGCCTTGACCCCCCAAAATGTTGGGATTACAAGCGTGAGCCACCACACCCACTGGACATTTCTCTTATGTGCACCGTGACTCTTTATCTATCAGATGTTGGATTCTATGGGTGAGACATAAGCCAGAAGAACAAATTCTTGTTCTCTTTTAGGGAGATGCTTGATTGTGACTGTTTTTCCACAGGCAAATTTGTGGAGCTTTTCCTATAGTTTCTTTTCTTTGCTTTTTGTACTGATAGCTTAAAAATAAAAATGAGCTGAGTTATCTGAATGTTCTGAATGGTCAATAGGAGCAATGTTGTGCAGTGTGTTTAAACATATTTTCAAGAATTAATTTTTCTAAGTGTACCTCAAAAATTATTTTATTGTGGTAAAATATATACAACATGAAATTTACCACTTAAACCATTTTTTAAGTGTATAATTCAATGGCATTAAGTACATTCACAATATCATGCACCTATCACCACTAGTCATGTCTAGAACTTTTTCATCATCCGCTACAGAAACTCTGTACTGGACCTATTTGTAATACAAGACCCCATAAGAGACTGCTGGAGTCCAGCTTTGACCCTTGGACCTCTTAGTGGTACTAAGAGGTCCTGCTCTCCCTACACTGGGCAGAAGAGTAGTGACCACTGGGTTCTGGTCTCTTCCCAGGGAATTCATCAGGTACTGACACAGCAGAGAACGGGGTCTTGGCTGCCTCGGTTTCCTATAGTTGCTGAATTCTGCAGCCAGAGCTGCTTCCAGGGGTTCCTTAACACCACTCCACAAAGCAGAACCAGAGTCAACCCATAGCCTATCTCCATGCCTGACATGTAATGGGCACTCAGTAAAGATTTGTCTAATGAATGAATGAATCTAGACAAATAGATCACTATCCCTGGGAAAGGAGACTTTGTGGCTGCTCATGGTCACCAGGAGATGACAAGGGCTTGCACTTTGGGGTCAGAAAGATGTGGGTTCAAGTGTTGGCCCTGTCTCTTACTAAGTGTGTGCCTTGTTTTTTGTTGTTGTTAAGCCACAAAATGGGAATAATAATTCTTAACTTATGATGTGCAGTTTGAATGAGGCAAGGTACGTGAGATACTTCTCCTTGGGGTAGCAGAAACTCAATTATATTACTTCTCTCTCCCTTCCGCCTACTAGAGAATCTTACAGTTGCATACCCTGAGACGACTTTCTGTTTTCAACTCCAGTCCCATTTCCTATTGGCTCATTTTTTCTCAATTTCTAAGAAAGAGAGTCCTCCCCATTGTCTGAGCTCTAACCTCAGCCCTTTCAGGTTGGGACTCTAATGCTGTTAAAACATGAAAAGGAAATGTTACTTTCTTTGCCTTTATTTGAAATTGAGCCTCCTCAACTTCTGTTTTATTGGGTGGAGTTGTGATTTGTTCATTCATGTTATGTGTTTTATTTCTCTCTCATCTCTAGCCCAAACCCTCCCCTCTGCCAGCCCCCAATACTTAATAACCAGCCCAGGCCACTCCTCTCATCCTCTAAACTGAAACTACCATGTCTTTTACTATTTCCAAGTCCAAGAACTTGGCTACATTCCCCTGGGACAGAGGATATAGTGTTTATCATGGGCACCTAGGTTTTTTTTTTTTTTTGAGACAGAGTCTCACTCTCTTGCCTGGGGCGAGTGCCATGGCGTCAGCCTAGCTCACAGCAACCTCAAACTCCTGGGCTCAGGCGATCCTACTGTCTCAGCCTCCCGAGTAGCTGGGACTACAGGCATGCGCCACCATGCCCGGCTAATTTTTTCTCTATATATTTTTTGGTGTCCCATTAACTTCTTTCTATTTTTGGTAGAGACGGGGTCTCGCTCTTGCTCAGGCTGGTCTCGAACTCCTGAGCTCAGAACGATCCGCCCGCCTCGGCCTCCCAGAGTGCTAGGATTACAGGCGTGAGCCACCGCGCCTGGCCTGGCACCTAGGTTTTAATGGTAGCCAAGACCTATCAATCACTCACAATGCCCCTTGCATCCACCCCTTCCGATTACTTGGCACATTTGTTCTCACCTCCAAATCCTAAGATAGGGGCATGGAGTAAATAACTTGTAGAAGTTAAGTGATCTAGCTAAGATCTGTGCCCTATTGGATGTATGACTCTGTTTACCATGTGAAGTAGTTGGAAAAGTTAAAACCCAATAGAAAGTGATACACTTCCATTTCAAACCAATAAATATTCATTGGGTGCTATAAATATTTAAGGAGCCTGGGGCAATATGGGCATATGAAATCTGAAAATCTGATGACAGAGATTTTATTTTTTATTTATTTTTTAATTTTTGTAGAGACTCACTGTGTTTCCCAGGCTGGTCTTGATCTCCTGACCTCAAGCGATCCTCCAGCCTCAGCCTCCCAGAGTGAGCCTTGACAGTTTAGAGGCAGGCAGGAGAGAAGAGCAATTGAAGGAAACTGATAAGAGTTGGCGGGGATATAGAAGTAGACTTCAGAGTGTGAGGTCTTGAGAGTCCAGGGGTCCTGGGTTAAAAATAGGCCCAAGACAGAGTTTTGAGGAAGAAGGGTTGGTGCAAAGTGTGAAATCCAGCAGAGAGATCTAAACCGAGAGAGTGAGCTAAGATAAGAAGATCAGAGTGGCAGAGACAAAAGCCAGACTTCAGAAAAGCTGAGTGATCAGGAGGTGACGACTAGAGACAGGAAGTACAGTTACATGGCTTCTGCAGGGAGTTTGCTGGGCAGGGACGCAGAGAACCCGGACAGGTGTCAGGGAGAGGCAGGACTGAGGGCAAGAGATACTGAAACGTCACAGGCTCCAGCGAAGGAGCCACTTGAATGGGTGTGGCGCAAATGCTGTTGTCACCTACTCAAAATCCATCCCCCTTTTCCCTCCTTGTGGCAGAGCCCACATCTGATCCAGCAAGTGGGCAGCAAAGTGCTGGGGGATGATAGGCTCCTCCCCCACTCAGGAATGAGCGATGGGAGTTCCATCCCTTCCTGCAGTGATTGGTTTAGAAGTGGGCGTGTGACCCACTTCTGGTCAATGAGACATAAAGGGAAGCTGACTGATGTTCTCTAGGAAATATTTCTCCCCTTGATAAATAAGATAGTTACAGGAGGAGAAAAAAAAGGCTTCAAGAGTTTTTAAATTTTTATTTTATTTTTTATTTCACCCCTGAGTCATTCCTTGCACTGTTGAATAGTGTCTTGTGAGGATGTGAAGCTTAGAGCTGCTGCAGCCTCTTTGCAATAATGAGGCACTGAGCTGAGCTGCAGGGTGAGGTCCCTGCTGCCGAGGTTGGCAAAGCAGAAAGAGGGTGAGACCGGAGTCCTTAATGGTACTCGAGTACTTTGTCCAGCTGCTGAACAACCTGAGATTGCCTCCCTTTAGTCTTATTTAAAAACTATTAGCTTCCTTATTGTTTAAGCCACTGCTAGTTATCTTTTCAGCTACGTGCATCCTAACTGATATGGAGAGGTCGTCATATTCTAGATCTGAGGTAATTTAGGTTGGTTTTAAAACGAGATCAGGGAACCAGTAAGACTTTTTGAAATGTTGAGGTTAAATCATCTTTGATTGTGGTTTCCTCCCTAAAGTAGCAGTCAAGGCTATCACTCTTTAAAACAATCTTGATTGTTTAAGCAAAGCAATTACCTTGCAAAGGGTAGTGAAGATTAGAGAAGTCAGGTCTCTCTGCTTTTCTGGTGGAAGCCAAGTCCAATAAGCCTTCCAAGCAAGAAAAAAACCATTTGTCCTCCCCACGCCTGGTCATCATTATTGCCATCCTTTAGTGATCCATTGGGAAGCAAGTCTTCCTGATCTTTCCAACTGGGCAAATTTTGATTGTAGTATGAGATAGGACTTTGGATGTCAGTTTTCGCCTGGAATTTAGACAGAAGAGCAATGCTTTCTGGGCAGAGAGTTCAAAAGGCTGAGCTGCTGTCTGGAAGGTGGGTCTGATGGAAAAGGAGAGGTATTTAATATTTGCATGAGTACCCAGCAAGCACAGAGGGCTACTGAGTCATGCACAGGTGACCGGGAATGGAGAACTGGCCCTGGAGAAATTGACGACCCAGGAGAGAAAAAGTCCTAAAGGGAAATGAATAAAAGCCCACGTGTAACAAGCAGCATGAAGGATGGATTGGAACAGCAGGGGGTTGAAAGCAAAGAATCTGGTTAGCCAGCTAGTGGAATATTCTAGGTGAGAGAAAACTAGGGCAGTGGCAGGGGAGATGGAAAAGAGGACAGGATACAGGAGGCCTTGCTGGGACGGAGTCAGCAAGAACTGCCAACCAGGTAGAGTGGGCTGAGAGGAGAGGCCTCAGTACAAGGACAAATCTCCTAATACAGCAGTGGGAGAGATCTTTAAAAATCGTCTAGATCACGCTTCTCAAATTTTCATTCGGCTGTGGAATCTCTTCTTCAACAAAGCCATACACATAAGGCCAATGTATTTGGGGTAGGATTTGTTTTTCTCCTTCTTTCCTTGTTCAGGAGTTGAGCACACACCAGGGTAGCATAACAGACAGCAGCACGATTGTTCTGTGTGAAGATTCGGGGAGGTTCTGGGCAGGGTCAGCTTCATGGGCAACCCATGCAGTTGCACGGGGACCTGTGCTTAAAAGGACCCCATGCTTGGTTTAATGCTCTGCGGTCACTCTCTTGAAATTCCTAATCATTTCTGAACAAGGCACTCTGTATTTTCATTTTGTACTGGGTCCTGCCGGTTAGGTAACGGGCCCATAGAAGAAGTAAGGGACTAAAGAATCTTGTCCTTCTACAGGCTCAGGGACGCTGAGACAGTCAGGGTGGCAATGAATATGAATGATAATGTCGTAACAGTCGTAGCCTGTATTTCCCAGGGTTGCTGTGACTGTTGAATGAATAAGTACGTGGAAAGCACTTTAAGAGCAGTGTCTGGCACGCGGTGATGCTCTGTAAATGTCTGACACCCTTACTGTTCCCTCCCTGCCCTGGGTCAACACCTGGCAGCCCGAGGTTGATTATTCACAGGGACACACTGGACTTTTCTCATTTTCACATTTCTAACCTGTCCCTCACCATCCAGCCCCAGGCTTATGATTGTCCTTTGGGGACAAAAAAGACCCAACAACAATAATTATCACAGTAAATAAATGTGTGATATCACATCCTCTCTTTATCCTTAGTAACTAGATAATGCTTCAGGGTGTGTCTGTGTGGTGTGTCTCTGTCTTTGTGTCTGAAAGAGAGGGGTTTTTTTTTTCCTTTTAAATTTTAACTTGATTAATTAGAGGCTCTCTCTGACGGTTTTCTTTCTTTCTTTCATTCTTTACCTGCCTTTTTTGTTCATGTAGAAAGGACTCTTAAACCACCTGCTTCCTCCCTCTCTCCCTGTCTCGGATCCCCAAGGGGAGGGCAGGATCTAAAGGAAGACTGTGTCACCATTGTCATCAAGATAATAGCTCCCTCCCCCATCCCTCCACTCCCATCTCATTTCCCTGAGCCTGTGAAGGGCTCAACCTTTGTCCTCAGGATAGGGACCTTTACAGGCAGTAAAAAATTAAAATACTGGCCCGATACCTCTACTTCACGAACCTGTCGTCCTGACCAAAGTCTGGACGCTGCCCCTCCTGCCTCCATCCTAATTCTTACACGTTCCCAGCATATTCTTGGTAACAGGGAACTCTCATTGTCCTAGGGTTTCAAGTTTGCAGGAACTACGTATTTTTTTTCCTTAGCAGAAATAGTTGTGGTTTTTTTTTCTAACAACTTTGTAAATTCCCCATAAAGTTGGAAATTCCCTTCTTGGTTACAGCTCTTGATAGATACCCAGAAGAAGCCTCCTCTGGTCCTATCTTCTCTCCTGCTATGTGGCTCTGGGAATTTAGCTTGAACTCTCTGGGCCTTGGATCACAAAGATTACCTTGATTGCGGACAGACTGAAGGCTGAAAAGGTTTTGGGAAGGATTTATTTTTGGAGGACCTTGGGAGAAGGGATTTACAGACGTCTCTACAGTGAGAAGAGTCATTCGGGGAACCACCAACCCATTTAGATTCCTCCCCTTGAAAAAAAAAATGAGCTTAATAATTTCCATTGCTAATTCCTCCCCCCACCCCCCCCACCCCACCACCTCCGCCTCCACCCTCAGCTGCTGACTGATAGAGTAGATATCCTGTCCCGCTCCCCATCCCAGGTATACACACACTTCTGGGAGGCCCTAGATAAATACAAGGTAGAGGCAAGGCTGCGGAATTATTATTATCATTATGATGATGGTGATGCTTTCAGCATGAGAAACAGGAAGTGAAACTGACTAAAATGCCCAGTGGTAAATACTTGGCCCTGTCTCCTCTGCTGGACCCAAAGGCAAAGGAGAAGCCAGCCGGAGAAGATTGTAGCCCCGCCAGGCCACAGGCTCTAACGACCTCCGGTGGGGTGTGTGTAACAAGAGCAGCTCGCGACTTCGAATGAGCAGTTTCAAGAACTCACAGTGATCGTTCAGTCTGTCCTTATGCCTGTGCATCCCCCATCATGTGATACCCTCGGGGTTCTTCCTCACGCCTTCCTTCCTCATTTCCTAGAGAGGGCTTCCCACGGCTCTCCTCCGAATGTCAAAGGAGAAGGCGGGTGATTAATTGGTTCCTGCCACACACACCTTATCTGCCCAGGCCAGGTCTGAGCCGCGTGCCTTTTCTGATAGCTGGTTCTGTCCCCACGGCAGACGCGTTCCCTTTCCTCTCCCTTCGGGGGGCTCTGTTTTCTCTCCTGCCTAGCCGCCTGCCGCTACATCTGCTTGGTTGATTATTCATGGCCTTTGTCTTTCTCAGGAATTGATTATGGATAAATGGTCGGCAGCAAACAGGGCGTCAGGGCCAATGTAATTATCCCAGGTTGACATTTCCATTTGCAGCACCACCAGCCTCTGGAAACACTGACAAGCAGTGAAAATGACCTGATTTTCATACTACCTTGTTAGCTCAACTTCCCAGGGAGAAAAGAGCAGACAGTTAGGTGGGGAGTAAATGAATCAGGCTGGTGTTTCAGAAATACCTCCTCATTCGGACAACACTCTGAAAAAAAAAAAAAATGATGCAAAGGGAGCAGGAGAGAAAGAGGCATCAAGGAGGGGTAGCAAAGAGAGAGAATGGGAGAACATTCCAGCCGTGCAGGGTATGGGGCTCGTGGGCCCCGGGCCACACCTTTTTTTACAGCATCCATACCAAGATCTTGAGCCAAATTAATAATTATTGGAATTTCGGTTTGGGAAAAACGTTACCGTCTTATCTCACTATGACTTTTTCTGAGCTTAGCATAGGGGGTCCAGAGAACCCCCCCCGCCGCCCCCAGGGCTTGGCATGTGGATGAGGGTCACAGCAGGGTAACTGACGGAGGAAGAAGAACTCCAGTCTGGAGCTTCATGCCCCAAACCATAGCAGTTGTATGTCTTGCCCAGTTCAGGGGAACATGGCGGCTAAGGAGGCAGGTGTGGGGTCCTAGCTTCCTGCATTCAGATCCCCCCTCCAGACCTTTATGTCACTTACATTTACCGGGCCTTAGTTTCCTCATCTGGGCCTCTGGAAGGGTATTAGTAACTCCTGTCTCGTAGGGTTGTTCTGGGCCATTGATTGAGTCCACACACAGAATGGCTCACAGTCATTTCAGGACCATAATAAGTACTCAGGAAATGGAAGCTATTCTTGCAACCATTTAAACTTGTCTTTGTGTGCCAACCACCATGCTCCATTCCATCCACATAAATCTGAGGGTTCACTCCCTCCCCAGGTTTCTGTTATTTCTTAACCCGGAGGAGAGCACCTAATTGGTGGCATGACGTTGAACCCAATCCTTCCCGGTTCCTAGGCCCAGTTCCCTGTCCATTCTCTCCTTCGTTTGCTCTTTCTGCTTCTGGCTCTTTCTGTCCCCAACTCTGTAGGAAGATAGGCCCCAGGTGTCTCCACCAAGGAAGGCCCCCAGAATCCCACCAGGCCCTTCCATCACTTGTCTTTGTGCGAGAGGCCTGGGAGGGGTGACGCCCCAGGAAGATTGCTGGTCCCCCAACGGCAACTGCCCTTGGGCCAGGCTCCCCTTCCTAGGCTCTGGGCTCTTCCACAGGCTCTCTGGGGAAGGTGGAGGAGGGCTACCAGGCTCTGTAGTAACCACACTTCTTCATGGTAAACAAGAGCCAGATTCCTGGGGAGTGACGCGGGCAGCCGTGATTACAGCAAGACGTGAAGAAACACCTCTGCTGGCCCTGACCTGCCTGGGTAAGGCACAGGGGAGAGGCTGCCCACGTGTCCCTCTTTGCCACACTTCCACTCATTCTTGGCCTGGGTTGTGGGCGCTCTGGCACCAATCGGCTCTGCAGACACAAGTAGACAGCCAGTCAGCCCCCGACACCCAGCCAGACTAGCGTCCTCCCTCATCTGTCCTTTTCAGGATTTGTCCCACCCTCTTCCCTACTCATGGGCCCACCTCTTACCCTGGGCTGTCATCCCCCACTTGCTGTCTCTCCATAAGGGGGAATCGTACACTTCCAGCACCGATGCCAGGAGAAGCCTCACGCTCCCGTGAGGATGCCTTGATCCTGGGAAGCCAGGAGTGCAGGCTGCACTGAAGTTTGGCACGGCCCACAGCCGTAGAAGCTGTCTGACTTTGAGACGCATGGCCTGGTCCAGGACTTTCCTCTTAACAACGTGACTTCCCAGTGTAGGATCAGATCTCCTGGGGTTCAGGCCAAACACAGTCCTGCCAGCTCCTAAGTGGAAGGCTGGACTGGCTCAGATACCTCTTGCAGGACACACAAGAAATGGGTGGAGGACTGGGTGGCTGAGGGGTTAGGATGGGAGGGAGATGTGTTACTATAGGCCCTCTAGGGCTTTTGTATTTAGTACCATGTGAATTATTAAAAAGATCCAAAAAGAGAAGGCAAAAAGGAATTCTGTGATTTTGTAAATCTCTTGGGTGTAAAATACAGAGGAGAGCTCCTTGCTCTGTTCTCATGGCAGAAGGGACAGTGAGACAACTGCGCTGGGGAGGCCTGGACTGCAGGCTTCGAAGGGAGGTGTCAAAGGCAGGTGGCTGCTTGGGTCTGTGATTTTCTGAGTGTCTGAATGACTCAGAATCTTGCACCAGAAGCAGAAGCAATGCTGAGATGCTGAGTGCAATGGATCAGGAGGGAGGAGGATGGGTCTGCAGTTCTGTCCAGGCCTGGAGGCCATGACTCTCCCATCTAATGGACAGCGGGAGCCCCTCCCAACTGGTGGAGGTCAACAGGACAGGCCGTTTGTGCTGCTTCGTTGCCTTTGTGCTTGGGAGCTAACAGGGAGGGAAGGGGCCAGTGGCGGCACCCCGGGGAGCTGGTATCTTCCCAGGTGTTAATAGATGCTAGACCCTGCCTCCATACTGTATAATACACAATACTGGCATTGTGTATTAGTCTTAGCACATCTGTTTCTTTAAAAACCTTTGTCTCCTTTTTATTCTAAATTCTTACGTTCACAAAATACGTTAAAGTTTGCGCAGCACTTTCACATCCATTGCCGATAGCTCCTATTGCCCAGACTCCAAAGCTTCGGTGGAATTTCTAGCCCTTCAATCTGCCTCTTGCCTCACATCTTGACACTCTTCTCCACAAACCCTACACCCCTGCCTGTGTGGTCCAGCTGCTGCTTCTAAACATGCAATCTTCTGACTCTCTCCATTCCTTTGTTCGTGTTAGGCACTTTCTCCTGTGTGGTTTTCCTCCTCTGCCTGGAGAAGTCTTGTCCGTCTTTAGAGGCCTAGGTTAAATGTTGCCTCCTCTATGAGGGCTTCCTGGATAAATCTCTCCCATTTATGAGCCCGGGAGTACCACACTTAAAGCCTCTCAAAGCTATCCCCACTAGGATGGCTATTACTAAAACAAAAACAGAAAATAAATGTTAGCTAAAATGTGGAGAAATTTGAACCTCTGTGCACTGTTGATGAGAATGTAAAATGGCGTGACCAGTGTGGAAACAGTATGACGGTTCCTCAAAAAATTAAACATGGAATTACCATATGATCCAGCAATTCCACTTCTGGGTATATACCCAAAAGAACTGAAAGCAGGGACTTGAACAAATATTTACACATCCATATTCATAGCAATATTATTTAAAATAGCCAAAAGTTGGAAGCAACTCAAGTGTTCGTTGATGGATGAATGGATAAACAAAATGTGATATATACATACAAAGGGGAATCATTTAACCTTAAAAAGGAAGGAAATTCTGATACATGCTACAACATGGAGAAATCTTGCAAACAGTGTGCTAACGAAATAAGCCAGACCCTAAAGGACAGATATTATATGATTCCACTTATCTGAGGTACCTAAGTATTCAAATTCGTACAGACAGAAAGTCAAATGGAGGCTGTCATGGTCTAGGGGGAGAGGGAATGGGGAGCTATTCTTTAACAGTCTACAGAGTTTCAGTTTTGCAAGGTGAAAAGAGTCCCGGAGAAGGATGGTGGTAATGACAGTACAATGCGAATGTACTTAATGCCACTGAATTGTATATTTAAAAATGGTCAAAATGGTAAATTTTGTTGTAAGTATTTTTATATAACGTCTCAATAACGGTTTGAGGCACTTAGAGTTGAGCTGCGCTAGCACTGGTTGTCTGGCACCTTCACTAGATGACAGATGCATCACAGGTCTCTGGGCTTTCTCATGCCCAGTATAATACTTGGCACTGACGGGTGCTTGGTCAGTGTTTGCTGCCATGAAAGGAGGTGCACAGTTGATGGCGGGGAGGGTAGGAACAGGTCTCAGGCTGGTGCACATGCCAACTTCCCTCTTCCACACACCCGATTTTTCCCTGCACCTATTACTGCTCCACTGGAAGAGGCCGTAGACGGGGCCATGGGTAGACCCCTTCCCAGCATCCATGAACAAGGTTCAGAAATGAGAGAGACTTGCATGCAACATGTGCTACACGGGTCACACAAGAGGAAAAACTTCTTCTCGTGGTTTAATGAATGTGCACCAGAAGTTCCAAGAGTAGTTTTTAAGGTCACACACCTACCTGACTGCACGATGGTGTAGATGTGGTCTTTGGAGGAAGGGGACAGATCTGGTGATCTCTATATGTCCCTTTCATCTCTACAATGTTGTTGTTTCCACAACTCATGAGAAATGTGGGGGAAAAATAGCTCCTACCTCTATCTGTCATGGAATGGGCAAAACCAACCCAAAATATAGTATATTTCACATATACCTCATATATTTAGGTACTTCTTCAAAAGTTTACAAATGCTAGGATGCTCAATTCATTAATGCTCAAACGACTCTCTTCTTTGCCTTTAACTCTCTATCTTCAAGGGAAGGAGAGTCTCTGAAAGTTCTGAGTAAGTTGCAGTTGCAGACGGTGTTTCCTTCTCCTGAGCCGTGCACACAGGCGGGGTGGTGGCTTGCCCAGGGTGACCTGGCAGGGGTCAGTAGCTGGACCTCTTACAAGAGCATTTACGAACATGGGCCTCCCCGCTCTGGTTGTGTGACGACTTTGGTTAGTTATTTCACCTTTCTGAGCCACAGTGTTTTCAATGATCAAAATAGCAGAAATATACTATGTAGAATATTGTCGAGAAGATTGCATGAGATGATCAGTATGAAAGTACCTGCGTACAGTAACAGCTCACGGTGATAGAGGCAAATCTCCTCCTTCGTTACACAAGGAGAACACGGAAGTGCAGGTAGGCATAGTAGTAAGTGGTGGAGGTGGGATTTGAACCCAGGGTTTGATTCCACCGTACTCCGCTCCCTCAAAATTGTGTTCTCTCGTGAAGCTACTTACCATTAAAGCCTTAGGAAATCTCCCCATTCCACACACAGTCACACACCTTTCCTCTACCTTTTTTACACTCCCACTTCCATTTACGTATCTTAAGTGAGAGGAAAAATCCAGACATCACCAAGTCACCGGGCAGGGACCAATCATCCTTTTGGCTGATCTCCTCTGCTTGGGTTCCTGGAGAGCAAGTCCCTTTTTCCTTTCCTCCTTTCCCAGTTTATTATCCAGGCTGTACACTGAGCTGAGTTGCGACTGCTGTTCCAGGTTGAGGCTACACTGGAGGGGGAAGTTTGAATACGGCAACAACGGCCTTGGGCCTTCTTGAAGACAGTCAGATATTTGCCTCTCTTCCCTACCCCGCCCGCATTAAGCTGCAGAACTGTAGTTAGGCTTCCTGTAGTCCTGATGTGGCCCGCGTGTAGTCCCTCGGCACCATGTTATGTGTGTTGATGTGCAGAGGTGAAGTTTCCCTTCCCCTTCGGGTACTTCCATCTTTCTCTTTCTATTCCCAGTCTTCACCGCTGGCCCAGCTGCTCCCTGCCGTGGCACTGACTTTCAAGGGACAGAGTGCAGACAAGGGCCCTGCGGTTAGGGAGCAAAGCATTGCTTCCCCTCTGGGATGTCCTACCTAGGGCACTGCCAATGGCACCTGCTTCGGGTAGAAATTTTTTTTTTCTGAGAATAATCTCTTAGCACATTCAGTGGTTCAGCGACGGGTAAGATGAAAGGGATGATAGAGGCGATTCAGATCAATGTTTTTTTTTTTTTTCTGTTTTTTTTTTCCTCTCTGTGCAACCTTGATCAACAGATCAATGTTTTGAAGCCACTTTTTGGGTCATAAATTTTTATGACTCATGAGCTTTATGGATATATATGTATATCAGTCATTTTTGCTTTGGAGAATTTCTCTTTTTATCAAAGAAATACTAGCGTATAACATGAAGTCTGCTTATCTCTCCCTGATCTAAAGTCATTTTTCTTTCCAAGGGTGGGTTTTCAGTGGACAAGTCTTCCGCTGTGAATCATGCTCCCTTCTGCAATATTTTGTGTGCCGTACTGGCGGTGGATACAAAGCCTGCTTTATCTGTGTGCCTGATCCTGTCTAATCCAAAGAATGTTATCTGAACATTTCCACAAAATCCATCTTCATAGATTTCCACCCTCTGTCATTCATTCATAATGCTGCATCATAGTAATATAGGACATTTTTACTTCCTGATGGTGTGAAGGCAGAGTGGGGAAAGTTTGGAGAAGAGAAATTGTCATGATGTGTCCTATAATATAAGCCGGTTGTGCAAATTAATATAGACCTATACTCTGTAACAGGTTAGGCCAAGATGAAAGAAAATTGGGTTGTGGGAAATGTATAGCAGATCTAAAATGGAGAGTATCACCCATATCTCTTTAGGCATTCCTGCCCAGAAATGGCAGATATCATATTTTTGACATCAAGAGGGATACGTGGGTATATGTCTGCTCAGGATTTATAGTAGGGGACATGAGCATGGATATTGGGTGAGAAAGACTTGTGTCCTGTCCTTTGCTAGCTGAGCGACCCTGGTAAAGTTATTTAATTTCTCTAGGACTCAGTTTTCTCTTTTATACAATAGATAAATGAAGATAACAGTACATATCTCATAGGATTGTGTAATAATTAGGACAAGGTTTGGCTGTGAGTAATAGAAAATCTAGAACATCAGTCACTTCAACAAGAAGAACATGTATTTCTCATAGAAAAGTCTGGGTAAGTGGGTCAGGGCTGATAAGATGGATCAATGCTCACCAGGACACAGGCTCTTTCTGTCCTTTTCCTCTGTCATCTTTCACCTGGAGCCTCCACTTCATGATCCAAGATAGCTGCTCAAGCTCCAGCCATTAATTTTTTCTTCCAGCCAGCAGGAAAGAGAAAAGAGAAAAGAGAAGGAGAAAGAGAAGGACCTACCTCTTCCCTTAAACCGCTTCCATTTACAAATCATTGGCTAGAACTCAATCTCATGAATGTAACTAGCTGTTACAGAGGCTGGAAAATTGGGAAATGTAGTATTTATTCCAGGCAGTCATGTGCTTGGCTAAATGTTGGGGGTTCTTTATTGTCAAAGAGAGGGAAAATAGGTATGGGCCCACACAGCTAGCAATCTCAGCCACAGATCCTTATGAGATGCAAATGAGATAAGGTAAGTGGAGGGATGAGCACAGCGTTGGACACAGAGGAAACCCTTGATAATTATCGTCATCATGATCATTATCACCATGATGAGAAGGCGGGGAATACTTTGAAACTATGACGAGGTGTTCCATTATTTTAACTTCATCTTCCTGATAAAGTCACCCTTGGTGACTTACCTCCCTTTTAAGACAATTTGAGCTTCATTTTTTATGATACCTTTAAACACGTCCTCATGAAATAATGCTATATAAAAAGGAACACAAGGGAAAGGTGAACATAGGGGTCTTGGGCCAGGTGACAGAGAGGGGTTAGGGCTTGTGCGTAGGAATCATCTAGTTAGATATACACTATTGTCAAAGTCCTAGCTTTTATTTTGGGTAGTGGGTCACCGGTGCCTATTGCATTATTAAAAATAATTATTGACTAACTAAATAAAACTGGAGACCCATGGACCAATGATCCAATGATGAAAGCATCTCATGAATTGAAGATTATAATTAATCCAATTCTACGTACTGAGGTCCCTAAATTGTCTCGGTGTGCACTGTATTGCGTGGCATATGTGTTTGCATGTTAATAGTAGACCAAGGGAGTACTTTCTATTTGCGTAGACTTTCAACTTTTGAAGCACTTTACACACCCACGGAAACTGTTTATTAAGGAGTTCATTACAGATGGCTGAGAGCTTGGTGTTACATTAATACAAATAGGACTTTGGACTTCTGTGTCCTGTGGAAAAATATTTTATTTTATCCTTACAATAGCCCTATGGGGTAGGGAGGGCAGTTGTTACTGTCACTCTTTTACAAATGAGAAAGAAGGAACTGAGGGGGCAAGGGACTTTCATGAGGTGACATAGCGAGTTGGTACCAGAATGGAACGGAGGACTCTGGATCTCTTCCTTTAGCTCATCTGGCTCCTCCGCTATCCATCATTAGGCATTAATTCTGCTAGAGCAGACACACCATGCTTATGTGTTGTGTTCATGCACGTGTGTGTGTTCTGGGTGCTGTGCGTGCAGTCCGTGTAATCACGATGCGCTGCGTAGGTGCCCTCAGAGTCCTGTGTGCCCTTAGGCCTATTCGGCTCTGGTAAGTCCAGGAGGAAACCCCAGCAGAGTTTCAGCTGTCCTGTTAACTCTTCCGTCACTGGGCTCCACCATCTCCCCAGGGCTCTAGCTAGGTGGGAAAGCGGCTTCGATACCAGGGATAGATCCCTAGGCAGCGAGCACCAGGCAGAGGAGCAAGACTGAGAGGTCTGAATAATGGTGATACTTAATATTCCATGGGAATTGATAGATCATTCTTTAAGAAGAGTTATCATACATACCACCTCATTTGAATCTCAGTCAGCCCTGAAAGCTGATTTTATTATCTTTCTCATTTTTCGGATACAGACAGAGATTAGATGGCTTGCTCAAAGTAACTCAGCTGGAGGACGAATGTGGATTCAGCTGATTTGTCTCTAGATTCTGTCGTTTTTCCACTGTGCTCTGCTTCGGCGGAAAAGGCAGAAGGAGCTTATTCTCCTTCAGGCCTTGTGGAGAGAAGCCACAGGAAGCCCCCAGTGACCCTCTGCAAAGAAAACAGACCAACTCAGACCCCTGAGCAGCCCAGACCGTGGACCCCCTTCCATCTGAGAAAGAGCCTGAGCAGTTGGAGCCTCTCCCCGCCTCACCCCTGCATTCCTCTCTCAGTCCTGGGCATCTCCTGTGTGTGCTTTAAGAAAGTGACAGCAATACTACAGAATTGGTAAGGTGAAGGTGTTTTCCAATCCGTGTGGCCTTAGGTAGTGTCTTTGTTCTTGAATATCCAGGGGAATCCTGGTAGCTGTCTAATCACATCTATCCTCTAGCCTAACAGGAAGCTCCTGGTTGCTGCAGACAGCGAATCCCTCTGCTCGGGCTCCCAGGTTTGTGCCTGCCATTCTTGTGATGCTGTCCACTGCTACCTGTCTGTTTTCTTCCCTTCCAGATTAACGCTGTCCCCCACAGCAGAGCTGAGCATGGCACCTTGTACACAGCACTAAATAAATGCTGCTTCAAAAGAGGAGCTGGGTGCAGTGGCTCACGTTTGTAATCCTAGCACTTTGGGAGGCGGAGGCAGGAAGATAGCTTGAGGCTGGGAGTTTGAGACCAGCCTGGGCAACATAGCAAGACCCCATCTCTGCAAAAAATTTAAAAATTAGCCAAGCGTGGTGGTGTGTGCCTGTAGTCCCAGCTACTGGGGACGCTGAGGTGGGAGGATTGCCGGAGCCCAGGAGCTGGAGGCTGCTAATTGGGCCACTGCACTCCAGCCTGACAGAGCAAGACTCTGTCTCTGAAAAAAAGAAAAAAAAAAAAAATTGTGTCAGGGCCAGCTCTGTCCTTCACTCCACTCCCTCATTCCTGCCTCCATGCAGGACAGATGGCTTCTGGGAAAGGTGAACGAGGGGAGAGGCACTAGCACTTATGCCTTACCCACCTGGGTCCCATCCCCAAGGGCTTCTTCTTCAGGATGCTCTCTTCTCTCTGGGGACTTACCAGGGGCCATCTGTGGCCATAGGTCAAGCCTCATTCTCTAATCTGGCTTTATCAGTAATGAAGCTGAAGTTTTGTCCTCACCTATCTGGTTCCTTTGTCTTATTTCTCAACTGCTCTGGCAGTCAGAGACTGGAGGAGGTCAGCAGGATGTATTTGATAATCATCCCCGAACCTGGCAGAATGAGTACAGAGGCCTCTGGCAGTTTATACTTAGGGCCTCCACAATCCCCCTCCTTGATCAGGGCTATGCTATGGGTCCAGCTAGATCCCTGGTATCTTCCTCAAGAGACACAGTGCTAACCTGGACAAGAACTAGGCTTCTTCAAAAAACCCCACTTCTTATAGTTGTATGTTCAGGGACTAATTTTTCCACGTGGAAATCAGAACCCATTCCCCAGAGCTTCCCCTTTTGTTACACTGTCTCATCTGATCCTCTCCACAACACTATGAAAAGGTATTGCTGTTCTTCCCACCGAGAGGGAGGTACAAGGCTGGTTCAGGGTCACATGGCGGGTCAGTGGCAAAGACTCGTGGGAATTAAGGCAGCCTGAATCTCAACCCATCCTCTTCCTAGCCTGTATCCTTTTTAGTTATTTACATGAAAAAATGTTCAAAGGTATGCTTACTAAAGTGCTCGTGGTTACATAATAATAAATTTTTACTGAAAAGCAGTAAATTTATGAAAAAAGAAATGCAAAACTCAGAGGAACATGTTCGAGTTAAGAAAATATTAATATTTAATGAGCATTTGCCTCCCACCTGTCCCTGGGATGAATGGCTTGCATAACTCCAAGTCACCGCTGAGGTCTCACCTAGCTGCACTCTCCTGCAAAACACACCGCTCTCCCGATTCGCCGCTGCTGTCCAAAATAGCCAGGCAATTGGAGAAAAATGGATTTTCTACCTGAATTATACAGCTGCTTTTACTCACCTCTCCCTTCCCTTTGCGTGGCCCTAGTTAAGAACCAGGATTTTCTTCTTCGTCTCCTCTCCCTGTCCCCCAGGATCCAGCCCCTAGCCCCAGCCACCGCCCTCCGCGGTCTGGCGCCCTGCGTCCTCCCCTTTAAGGCCTGCCCCTCCCCCACACCCACGCCTCCCCAAGCCCCGCCCTCTGACCCTCCCCTTTAAGGACCGGCCCCGGACGCAGACGAGGCTGTGACGCGGCCGCCGGCCCCGGGGCTGGGTTCGTTGTCGCGCGGCCGCTTCCCCCCGGCCGGGCCCCCGCCGTCCCGCGTTCCCCAGAGCGCCAGGCCCCCGGGGGGAGGGAGGGAGGGAGCAGGGCCGGTGGGCGCCAGCGGCGCACGGCGGGACCCACGGAGCCCCGCGACCCGCCGAGCCTGGAGCCGAGCCGGGGCGGGGAAGCCGGCTCCAGCCCGGAGCAAACTTCGCAGCCGGGCGGGGGGTGGCGGGGACCCCGTCCGGAGCCGGAGGAGGGGGCTGCCGCGGGCCCTCCCGCCTCTGCTCCCGCGTCTCCGGGCACCATGCTGTCCAACTCCCAAGGCCAGACCCCGCCGGTGCTGTTCCCCAACCCGCCGCCGCCGCAGCAGCCCCCCGCCCCCGCCCAGCCGCACCCCCCGGCCCAGCCGCCGCCGCAGCCCCCGCAGCAGTTCCCCCAGTTCCACGTCAAGTCGAGCCTGCAGATCAAGAAGAACGCCATCATCGACGACTACAAGGTCACCAGCCAGGTCCTGGGACTGGGCATCAACGGGAAAGTTTTGCAGATCTTCAACAAGAGGACCCAGGAGAAATTTGCCCTAAAAGTAGGTTTGGGGCCCCGGGAGGGGAGAAGGGGCAGAGGGGACTCCCGGGGACGACCTCTGGCGCTCAGTAGCGGCAGACCCTTTGCTCGGACCGGCTGTCCGGGGCAGAGGGTGGCCGCGGCGGGGCTGTCCGGCCGGGGCGCCCGAGGGGTGCCAAGTGCGTGGCCGGGGGCGGCGGGAGAGGGGCCAGCGGGGGAGGTCGGGTCCGAGTAGACCACGCCGCCCAGACCGAGGTTCCGGTCACCTCCGGGCGTGAGTGCGCGGGACACGAGAGGACTCCTGGGGACTCTGCCATTTTGGGGTTTGAGCGGGATCCAGCCGAGTCGGGACGGTTGCCTTTGGGACCACTTCTGCTAATTTCACCCGGTCTCGAGGAAGTGATTTTCAGGGGTTGTAGTTCCATCCTCTCCTCCCTCCTTCTTTTCTTTCTGCGGGCACAAAAGGCCCATTACTCATTGAGCTGGTTGGTCGGTTGGTTTGGAGAAGTCGGATCTCAGAGGTTTATTTAACCTCGCTCCTTATTTGGGAGCCGGAATGTATGATTTCACTTCCCTGGGCCTCGCGAGGGCAGCCGTGCCGCCTTGGGGCGCGCCGGCCGGGGAGGTGAAGGCTGGAGATTTCCGCGGAGACACCGCCCCCCGGGCGCGGGGGAGGGATTGTTTTGATCCGAGGGCAGGCCCCCTCCTACATTAGTGCCTGGGAGGCTCCAGATGGGAGGCCAGCAGGCTCCGGCGCGAGGTCTGCTGTTTCCATAGCTCCATTGATCGTTGTAAACCGAGCCTGTGAACCACGGTGGAGCTCGGTGCTGATTCCGCAAACCGGAGACGGCCACTTCAGTCCCGGACTCGGGCAGTGGAAGGGCAGTAGGAGGAAACCTTGTCCTTGAGCTAGGGAAAACCAGCCTTTTTTTTTTTCTTAAGGGGGTGTAGGGGGAGAATGGGGATTCAAATGGGAATCCCCACTTTAGAAGTTAAACAGAATGGACCTGGAGGTCTGATGAGATGGGTGGGTCCCCATGAAGTGTGAGCCAGTCGTTCAGAGTCATCGACAAGGTTTTCTTCGTAGGGGTTTCAGGTCAAACCCATCTCTGAAGGTGACATCTAAGGTTTATTTACCCTGGGGTGTCTTAATGATTGGAGGAAGAAAAAATACTTCCTGTGTTATGTTTTTCTCTTCCCCTTCAACCCCCACATCTAGCTGTATTTCGGTTATCGAATACAGAACTCAGAAATGAGTTGTGGGTAGAACTATTGGAATATACAATCGGATGTAATAAAAACCAGGTACTTAGGCCTTGTAGAGGGCAAACATGTCCGATTTCTAGATTTTAAGGCCTCTAGAATCATTTCCTTGCTACTTTCATACTCAACACTGCCAGATTTCTTTGGTTTCTCTCATAACCTCCTGCTGTGGGATCTCAGTTGTTGTTTAGTGTTGACTGTTGGAGAGGAAAAGTATCAGTATCTTGAACACTTTAATATTTGTGCCATAGATTTCTCTTTCCATACTCATAACTGAGGGAAAGGAGGGTTGTTTGGAATGATGGTGGCTCTGATCTTGAATAAATACAATTTGACCACAGTTAACCTGTACCGTTGACTGACATTCTTTCCAAGAGAGTTTTCTATCCTCTCTGAGACACCATCTGCCTTCACCCGTCAGCAGTTTGGGGACACTGGCTGTTCATTCTCTTGGATAGTTGGAATATTATATAAAGACTTCAGAACAAAAGCTCTCAACTTCTCCTTATTCTGTTTAATAGACACACACCCAGAACCATCCTCTAAAATGCTTTTGGGTGACACTCCAGATTTCTATTGTACTTAATAGGAGAGGGGTTTGGATATTTTTCTCCTTTCAATAGTTCTGAAAAGAAAAATCGAGCAGTATATTAAATAACACTCGTAGCTTATCCTTCTCAGGTTAGAAGTGGGTGAGGAGTGAAGTCAGAATCTGTTTTGACAGGCAGCCTGCTCCCAGATCTTACAAGTTGACTCAACTGTTAAATTGCAGATTCCCCACACATCTTTTGTGTTAAAACTTAATAATAGAGGAAGAAAGGAATGGCAAGGCATTTGGAGACTGACAGCAGTGTCAACAGCACTTCCATATCCAAATGTTGGCTAAGACATAATTACAGTTGTGGGGGCAGTCTGGTTCAAAGAATCCTGTTCCAGAAACATACACCAAAGAGATTTCTAGATCTTGAATTTTGATTGACTTTAGGTGCTGAGTAGTGAAATGATTTTTAAAACCAGGAGTCTTGATTATAAAGCAAGAGAGGAAGATGTGGGGCAGGAGGGTTTTACCCCGTGGGGAAGGTGCCTGAGAAAAAGGGAGGGGACGTCTACTCTGCACAGTGTGCTGAGGCCACTCCTGGGGATCTAGGGCAGAGCTGCGGGGCGGCCGCCTGGCCTCTGCTGGGGTTCAGAAGGCTGCTATCTTGCAGTCCTGAGAGTTGGTGGGAGCTGGTGGCTTTCCGGATGCCCTGCTCTGTCTGTGGTCTGGTGACCTTTTAGCCCTATTAAGTGAAATCAGTGCTTAAGAAATGGTCCCAACTCACTCTGCTGCTTTTCTCTCTCTACCTCAGACAGCTAACATTTAAATGCTTTTGGTGGGTGCTGTGACCTCACCTCACCATCTCTCCTGGCTGCTTTTGCTAAATTCTGAGTCATACTTACACTTCCAGTCAGAGTGGAAGGGACTTAAGAGGTCATCTCATCCAGCCCCCTCAATTTGCAGATGAGAAAAACAAGGCCCAGAGTAGGGGGGGTGACTTGCTCAAGGTAACAGCCATTCACTTAGCAGAGGCAGGATTAGAACCCAGGTCAGTTGACTCCCATTCTCAGGCACTTCGCACTTCCTAACTGCAGTGACTCTGGAGGGCTGGGAGCCTGAGAGGTATTCTGTCACCTCGGGCCCTCCTTTGACTGTCAGGGAGGAGGCTGGGTGGGCATTTGCTGCTTCCCTAACAATCCCAAAATTGGAGGGGCAGCTTCGAAACCAACTCTGCAGCTCCATGAGTTTCGGACCTGCTGTAACAACCTTTTTTACCACTGCCTCCTTTTTCTAGGGAGTTTTGATAGAAGGCTTACTTCCTATTTTTTGTGTAATAACATGGGAATTCTATTAATTATTTCTTTGATAGGGACACCTAGTCTCAACCCACTTGTGTATTAATTGGTTGTATTCTCTGTGAGGTTCCTCAGCTGCTTCCTGCTTCACTGTGTCATAGTGACTCCTAGGTATTAGCTGAACAAATTTAATTAAAGCCTGCACCACTGTCCATCTCTCCTGCGCAACTCTGATTAGGTTAAGCATGTTATTGCTTTGCT
Source organism: Indri indri (assembly GCA_004363605.1). Lineage (NCBI taxonomy): Eukaryota > Metazoa > Chordata > Mammalia > Primates > Indriidae > Indri > Indri indri. The sequence goes on from RJWJ010008690.1 coordinate 25,136, forward strand.
AAATGTAGAATGTTGTCATAACTTATCTCTGTTTATCTTTCCATTGCGTGAATTAGAGAAAACCAGGTCCTGGAGTTTCTTCTCCTTTCATTTCTCCAGCGGTTCCCCCACCCCCCCCGCCCTGCCCCCCAGGTCATGTAAGTGGCACTGCAGTGTGGCTTCCTTTGGTGTCGTGAAGGAGAAATCTTGGAACCTCTCATGATTGGTCTGGACACTGTTGGAGGGAGATGCCAGAGCTCCCATAGCACCACAGCGCAGTCGCCATCTCCTGTCCAGCACACATTGTGCTGGGTACCTGCGGAGGGCAAGAGGGGTAGTGTGGCTGGGTGAGAGGCAGTGTCCCAGGTTGGGGTTTGCTAGATGGAATAACAAGGTCAGGAAAGTTTCATTGGCCAAACCAGCCTCTTTTATATCGAATGTAGTTGCATTTAGTTAACGGTTTGCTAAGTCTATACCATAAGCTTAATCGCTTGGAGGATACAAATGTAAACAGTGGCCTGTAAAATTCTGAGAGTCCAGAAACCTATCTGGAGAAGGTGAAATTAACAAATGTGGGCTAGGACTGCACTGTCCAATGTGGTAGTCACTGTCAACATGTGGCTTTTTAAATTAACATTCATTAACATGAATTAATTAAACTACATTAAATTGAAAATTCAGTTGCCAGCCATATTTCAATTGTTCAGTAGCCACATATACAGTGTGGAAGAACATTTTCATCCTTGCAGAAAGTTCTGCTGGTCTTTGTTGGTCTAGGACTAAATTGTGAGGCTGGAAATAGGGAGCTTTGAAAGAATGGCATCTGTGAGGACTCAGGAGCTGAGGGACGCTTAGGCTGGGGTCAGTGGGACGTTGCTGGGCCTCTGAGAAGTGAGCAAGTCTGCGGGAGGACCGGAGGACCGGATCAAGCGGGGGCAGGGCGGGGGTAAGGAGCGGGAGATCAGGGTGTCCAGGAGCAGTGGGGCTGAGGCTCAGAATTGAACCTAACCCATCTTGTGTCAAAGCAGGTTTGAAGGTATTTGGGGGGCATGGGAGTTAGATAAAGAAAGGTTATCAATCACTGAGGTTGAGGCCTGTGGATTTTTGAGGCAAAGGTCTGGTTTCTGGTTTCAGAGACCCTGTCCCTGCCTCCCTTGGGAGAAGGCTCTGACCCTGGTCCTGACCCCTGTCAATTGCAGCAGGGCTCTTGGCATCCACTGAGGCAGGATCGAAGCCAGGTCGGCTCATGGTTCTTTTTTATTGTGAATTCTGGGCTTTGATGGAGCTTGGGAATAATCGCCAGCTAAGATCTGGGATCAGTGGCTGACAGGAGGGGAGAGAAAAGCAGTCTTAGGGCCTCAGGGCCAAATATTGGTGGGTGTCTAGGAAAGAAAGGGCTCCTTTTTGGGAAGATGAAGGTGTTGGATCCATGGTGGAGATGTTTCCACTACTTGGGACCTGAGGGGTTGGGCCGTCAACAGTTGATGATTTTTCTTGAGGAGCAAGTGCGGGAGATTGGGAGGAGGGCCAGGAGGAGCCTCCGTACTGCAGGAGGCAGACTTAATCCCTGGCTAGTCCTGGGGCTGGGGGAGGGACCAAAGCTCAGGAGTGTTGGGGTCTGTGCCAGGAGGAATGTCAGCCAAGGTGGGGAAGAGCAGGCCACTAGTGGCTTCATCTGAGCTGTTTCATTCCCAAGCTGCCCTACATGCTGTGAGCTGGGATTCTTCCTGGTGGTTTGATGTCTGGGGCACAGGATTCCCACTTTTCTGCCTCCCTCTGCTCTGCTTCAGGCCCTTCCAAGGGGCATGTGAGACCTCTTTTTTCCCTTTTTCCCTGTACTTTGCCTTTCCAGGTGGTTCTGTATACTGGAGGGAAGTGAGTGGGCCGGGAAGAGTTGTTCTTTGAAGGAACTGCTGCTGTTCTTGGTAATGGCTTAAGGTCCAGTGGTAAAGGGACCCACACCTCATAGCAACTTAGAGCCCACACTCCTTGGTCATCTTTCTTAACTCCTTCCATCTTCCTGAGGAAGAGGCTGGACTTGTGCAGAAAGGTTCCATGGCATGTCCATGGTCTTACATGGGGTTGGCATCTGAGCCATGTCTTGGGACCTGGTTCCCTGGGACCTGCTCTTGGTCTGGATTCCTTTGGTTTTTTTGTTTGCTAGAAGATTATAGACCTGGCAGGGCAAAACTGAGCTCCATTCACCCATCAACTAGGATCTTTCCACATAGGTCACCTTGTAAATTGGGGACATTAGTAGGGAAAAGGGTCCATGCCACGGGACGGCTTAATATACATGACTTATATATCCCAAATTAGATTGCTGTGTCTTTTTCAGTCTTTAGGAAAATACTGATATTTTGTGTTTTAAGATATATATAAGATTATAAATATGTAGAGATGAGCTTGTTACCATGGGTTATGCGCTAGATAAGAAAGCAGAAAGAAAAAAAAAGAAAAAAAAAAAAGGTTCTAGTCTTTGTGCCTTGCTTACTAGTTGTGTGACCTTGAGTAGGTCAGTTGAACTTTCCAGGCCACCATGTGCTCAGAGTGTCGGCTCCAGCAGCTCCTTGAGCACTGGCAGTGTGGGCAGCGGCAGGTGCTGCAGGAGGCTGGCCAGGGTAGCTTGCTGGCTTGCTCTGGGTCTGACCATCAGCAGTGTTTGGGCCAGAGTAGGTACCCTTTTCATAGCTTGCTGCTGGGCTCCAGTGCAGCCTGTGTCCGGTTCATTAATAGTCATCACTGACGGAAAGTGTTCCAGCTAGTGACTCGGCAGAGAAGAGGGCTGTGTCATTCAGTCGGGCGTGTATCTTCTCTTCCCTTGAAATCGGAAGAATCTCAGTGTGGTGATGGTGTAAGGTAGAGCTGAGGAAGTCTTTGTTTTCCCAACCCTGTGCTCCTTTCTCATGGCGAGTCGTGGAGCATCTGAAGGCCACGCGATTGGTCATGCAGACTCTGTGCCCTGTGCAGGGACATCTGGCGAGGGGGTGAGTGAGGCCTGAAATCTAGCTACTGTCCGCTTGCCAGACTCTGCCTCGGTGTGTGTCCGAGTCCACTGAAAGGGATGCCTTCTTCTTATTCCCCCAAAGGTATAGTTACGGACTAGGGGTTGTTTTGAGGTGAGAGTTGGGGACTGATTCCCAGAGCTGATGAGGAAATCAGGATTTCCATCCAGGTACCATGCAGCCTCCCAGATGGGGCTGGGTAAAAAGAGATACAGGAGTCCAAGGAGGCAAGAAGAGGAGGGGATACCTGGTAATCTCTGTTATCTTTCCTCTTCTTCCTGCCTGCTCAAGATTAGAGCAGTGGTTTCAGCCCTGGAAGTTTGGACTGTGGGGTCCTGTGTACCAGGCCATCAGATTTGGTGGGAGGAGGAAGAGAGGCAGAGTAAGAAGGGACATATGGGTGGGCACTGCCTCTGGCAGTGTAGAGTTCTTGGGGTCTTCATATTCTCTGATCTAATAAACACCTCTGTGCGCCAGCCGGCAGGTGGTGGAGGCTGGGACATAGCCCCAAGGTCAACCCATATTTTTATCTGATGTTCCCCTCCAAGGCCAGCCAAGCTGTGGGTTCATTCTGCTAGGAACCTGAGCTCTCCAAAAGTGTCATATGAAAGGGCATCTTATTCTTGAGGGATGTTTCCAGACATCTCCATGGCCAGCATCCATCCAGACTCATCCAGGAGGTGAAGAGTGGCGGCCAGAGGCGGAAGCTAGCGGCCGCCTGTTGGACGGCTTATCTGTCTCAGGGAAGAGGAGGGAACAGAGGGAGCTGTGCTGTTGATGCCTTCTCTCTGGCTTATCTCCACGATGATTCTTTTGAGCCTGCAGCAAAGGTGAAATCTCTCCAGTCCTGGGGAAGGGCAGGGCCCAGGAGATCCACCTGCTCTCCCCCTGCCAGCTCCTCCAGCTTCATGCTTCTGTGGGGCTCCTTGCTCTCCCACTTGTCTGCCGGCAGACTATCGAGTTGATCACTTTGCTGCCATTTTGATCATCCATATTGTTACAAGGCTCCCGGCCCATACCAGGCGTTTGCAGCCTGGCCTCCTGCCCAGGGCCCAGGACCGTTACCTCAGCCCCTCTGCCCCAATAGCTAAAAATAAACCTGCCACTGCTGCAGTCTCCCCTCCCAGCCAGGCCCTGATAGCTGTCCCGGTCCTTCCTGCCACACTGCTGAGCTGTTTCTCTCTCTTTTCGTCAGTGCTCTCCCCACTTTCCCCTTTCTCTTCCAGCCTGAGCTTGGTGGGCCACTGGGGCTAACTGGCTCCTCTGCGTGCTGGGAGATGCATGGTGGTTAGTGCGTCTCCAGGTATCTAGATTTATGTGTACAAAGGCTCCGTGAAGCCGCCTTGCTCGTTCCCCACTGGGGAAAGTGTCTGGGGAGGATGAAGCAGCTCATCGGAGGAGATTAGACCTTCTCCTGTGCTTGCCTCCAGCCCTGGCTTCCTGTGGGCTTCACCTCCAAGCAGGCCTCTGCCAGAAGGTATGTGGGGATAAGGAGGGCCTGCCTGGGCATCCTCTGCCCTGGGCCTTCACCCTGCCTACCTTGGGACTGAGCATGCTACCTGCCTTCTCCTCCTGCTCTGTTGCTAAGTTAAACTCTCAGCCTCCGCAGTGTGGGGCTTTAGGTTACCAGTGTGACCTCATCTTGTTAGCTTCCGAGAATAACTGGGCCCTGGCTCTCGGGACCTCCTTCCTGAGTCAGACCTATCGCCCTGTGGCCCTCCCAGCTCAGCCACCTGCAGAATGTCACAGAGAGCACAGTCTCTACCTCCTGACTGCAAGGTGCAGACGTAGTGATCTGTGCCCGTTGAGGTGCGGCCCGTTCCTTTGCCCCCCGCGGTCCTGGAGAGCTGCAGAGGAAGGCGAGGAAAGGGGCTCAGGTAGCTGGAATATCTGCTCAGCTCATAGACACTGGGCAGGATATTTCCTCCTGTTTGACCTGGCATTCTCCTCTGTCTGATTTTTCCAGTCCCTGGTTAGGTGTTGGTACTAATCATGGCATAGGAGGGTATTGTGTCTTGTTTTCTGGGCTTAGGGCGTATTTGAGGAAAGGCCTGCGTGAGGGAGAGTGACGGGAGTTGAGAGGTAGGACTGGGGAGCCGCTGCCTTCAGCTAGAGTTCTGTACCCAGACCAGGTCTCCACACTGCCTTCTCCCGTCTTTTCCCCCTGGGGCTTCGTTTCCTCTACAGGGAGAGATTCATCTGCCAAGGCCCATTGGCCTCTGGAGGGTAGGAGCTGGGTGTAGTTGCTAAGAGTTTATTTTTAACTCTGACAGAAGGAGCCCCTGTCCTTGGAATGACTGTCCCCTCTCTCTTCTTTCCCTGTCCCAGCCTCCTTCCTTGGCTTCTGCAATTCCTAGAAGAAGACTAGTAGGATTCTAAAGGCCAGGCTTCCCGGGAGCAGGGGAAGGGCAGCCTCTGTAAGTGAGGAATCTGCAGATTGCTGGTTATGCTTGGCTTGTGCAAAGCTCAAAGGGTCTCGGGGTGGGGGAGGGGAGCTCTGGGCACCGGAGGTCACGTGTGTGGAACTTGGAGCATCCTAGGAATGCAGGTGGACTGGTGAGGAGACCACGTGTGCCCGGGAGCTTGGAGCGGTCTGGCTGTTCCGCCGTGCTGGAGAGCCTAGCAAGGGGCCATCCTGTGCCTTTCGCCCTTCCTCTCTCTCTCCGTGCAGGCACCCAGGTCTCTGGCAGAAGGAAGGCCACAGAAGAACGTGAGCGTGTACAGTGAGCTGCTCTGTAAAAGCTTACATTTGCAGACACGCCGAGTGTCTGATTCCCTCTGACCGCCAGCTCACAAGCATCATGTCAGCAGAGCCTACCTGGGATTCTCTGACTTCGTACCTTCGTGTTCTCCTTTCCCTCGAACGCTCTAGTGACCTGTCCTCTTAGGAGGAGGAGGGGCGGCAGTGCCCCCTCCCCTGGGTCACAAACTGTCCTGACTTCGTGGACTTCATTTGGTCACCTGGGCTTAGATTCTTTAGAAGAAAATAAAATTGGGTTTGAGGTGTAATTAGAGAAGGAAGGAACAGAGAGCAGGGGTGGGGGCGCGGTGGGCCGTGGAAACACGTGACTAGCTCTGAGAGCCCTCAGCTGTGGAATGAAGGTCTTGCCCCCTCGATTCCTTGGCGTGCAGCGGGGGATTAGTTCGCCTGGAGCCCCGCTCTGATCATGTAACTTCCCAGCTTACCCCCGCCAGCGAGTTCCTTTGCCTGCTTGAAAACATGAGCTATCCAAATCCTTCTCAGATCTGGCCCCAGTCTGGTTTTTTTCTGAATGCATGCTGCTTTTTTCCAGCTTAGGTGGCTTTTATATGTCGTTCCCTTAACAGGACTCTGGTTTCCGACCCCCAGTCCTTTGCATCTGTCCATCCGTATCTTCTTCGTGCCCCTCCCGCTTCTGCGTCTGCTTATTCTGACCTGCGCAGATGCTGCTCTTCCAAAGCCTTTCACCCCAGAAGTGGGTATTCCCATCCCTCCCCGTTAAACTTGCCAAGATACTCTTTCCTTTAATTTCACATTTTAAGTGCATTTCTCCACGTGCAAAGTACTTACTTAGATATTGAATTGGATTGTAAACTCTTTGAAAACCCACATCTTTATTATTTTTGTATCCTCTTATTTCCATGTAGTGACCATATGCCCTCATTTAAAAAAATTTGTAGAGTATTTTGGCACTGTGCGTTATACTTCGCCGCCCAATAAAGCTGTGATAACTGAGTAGTAGCAGATGCCGCCTTATATGAACGTAAGGTAATCCTCAGGGTTGGGGGCATGGCGGCTGTGGGGCTGGGACAGTACTGGGCTGGGCTCTCTGAGACTGAGCCCAGGGTATCGTGAAGGTCCCCCTAAGTGTCTGTTCCTGTTCTCCCTCCCGTCTGCTGAAAAGCCGCTCTTGGGACAGTCTTCTGGACATTTCTTCCCTCCACCCACTCGGATCTGCTGACTCAAGCGGGCACCTTTCTATTTCTGCTAACGGAGTTCTCATTCTTGTAAGGGCCCTGACCACAGTTTCCCACTGATGCTTCTCCTCCTCCTCCTCCCTGTTCCAGGGCCCCTCCTTTTCCTGTTCGGTTATGGAGATGACCCTTTTGCTCCTTGGAGAACTTAACTGAGGGAGGGACAGATGTGGAGCTTGCCAACTTTCCTACAGCTCTTGGCATTTTCCAGTTAGCTCCAGACATGGCAGAGACACACAGATGCAGTCCAAGGTTATCTATCTGCTGGCCTTGTTCCTGTGTGTTGCAAAAGGGACCAGCATTGAGCACCAGGTTGCCAGGACTGAGGTCAGAGGTTTGAACCTTGTGAGGCCACCTAACTCTGTGCCATTACTGACTGGCACAGGAAAGAGAACCTGAGACTGGACTGGAATCTGAGAGATCTGGCTTCGAACTTTACCTGTGTGGCTGTGGGCAAGTCCTAGATCCTGTCTGGGCCTCCCTGAGTTTCCTCACTTACAATCAAAGGGACCAGACTTGACCTCAAGGACTCCTGCGCTGAAGGCCTTTCTTCCTCACTGTTGCGGCATCCCCACCATTGGGAAAATGACCTGATGTTGGGAAAGAAGCTGCCAGCCTGGGTCCCAGGGAGCCCTGGGGGCTGAGAACCATCATCTCTGGCCTCAGTTTCTGCATGACAGTGTTATTTCACCCTTCTCCTGGCTGCAGTATTTCTATTCATTCTGCCAGTGTTTATAAACGTTTATTTTCCTCCATGTCTGCCTCCTGTCTTCCCTGCTGACTGGCCATCAGGAGGCCCAGATGGCAGGATTAGCCTAGAATGGAAGAAAAGTCAGGGTCATACTCTTGGGTTTGGACCCCTTTAATACCTTTGCTGTATAAGATGGGAGGAATTTAGAACAGTGATTCTTTCTAGCAGCTTACACTAGACCCCTGCCATTCTAAGCAGGATTTGCCTTAGGTTGCCTTCTCCCCCACTGAGATCCAAAGCAACTTGCTACTCAAGAAAATTAATTAGTAGTGCCAAGAATGACTTTTGCAACTTCCCTAAGGATAGATCAGAACAGCAGATTGAATTTTATACATCTAACAACAGTCTTCTATCATTCAGATCACTGTTGGAAGTTCTTCAACTCTGTGAAGGTTTCCCAGATTCATAACAAGTCTTTATTGAACATATACTGTGTATGAGGCATTGTATTAAGTGTTTTATTTACACTGTTGTTAATCCTTAAAATAATACTCCAGAGTGAAAGTCCCCATTTTATAGAAGAAGAAACATGTTCATAATAATTCATTCATGAGCAGTTATTTCTTGAGCATCTACTAAGTGCTAAGCATTATCTTAGGCTCTGGGGATATATCAGTATATAAAACAGACTAAAAAAAAAAAAATCCTGCCTGCATGGAGCTTGCATTCTAGCAGGGGAAGACAGTCAGTGAGTGGCCCAGCTTGTCAGATGGTGCTGGGAGTGTGTGTGTGGTGTTGCAGTTTAGGTAGTGGATTAAGGAGGCTTCACTGAGAAGGTGCTGTTTGAGTGAGTGAGCCCTAGAGGTGTTTGGTGGTGGGGGCACCAGATAGAGGAATAGAAAGGGCAAACGCCCGAGGCCATTAATGGTCAGAGTGTCTAACTCTAAAGCCTTACAGCTCACAATACGGCCTCACTAATAGTTCTTTGTGACTCCATTATAATTCAGTACTTAGATGACCTAGCAATTTATGTCTGATCATCAAATATCTATGGAATTCTTATTTTGTGCAAATAATAAGAATAAGTTGTAGGCCCTGCCTTTGGGAACTTATAGTTTAGAGGAGGAATGAACATCTGTGTGTATAAAATGAATGAAAAAAAAAGACTTCTCAAAATCCAGGTTGTACGCTTTCACACACTTCCCCATGTGACCCTCGTAGGCCCATGGTCTGATTCCTGGTCTTACATCTGAAGGAAGAGAATTGGTCCAGGGAATTGGTGGGGGATAAGTGTCAGAGTCGGGGCAACAGGATACAGGGACACGTGATGGGCTCTTCAAGGTGAGAAGGGGTCCCTTTGCCTGAAGTGGGCAGAGGACACTTAATGGACACACCCAGAGGAGGGCGCAGACAAAAATACAACTGGCTTGATGGTTTCTAAGGAGAGATGTGAGGGATGTCACTGGGTGCTCGCATCTTTTGTTTGGCTGAGGAGGGAGAGATGATGTCTCCCAGGAATCTTCCTGGGAATAGGAAATGCATGGGACTTGGTGTTAACAGACCCTAGCATAGAGCCAGGGAGGAGTCACAAGGGTAATGAAAAAGAAATGGCTGGGCTGAATCTGTAGCAGAGGCTTTTTTTATCACCCTTTGTGGCCCTCACAGGGCTTCTCTCTAGCTCTGAAGAATTGCATCCTCCTTGTGTTTAGCCTCCTAGGTGGAGGAGTGGCAGGCTGCACACAGGGGGACCAGGGGGACGGGAGGCTCTCTGGCCCCAAGCTCTGGCCATCCTTGCGTCCTGCATCTCAGGGGCTGGGAGAGCAGCGGTCAGGACGCAGGATGGAGCCGACCGTTGGTGCAGATGGGAACGTGAAGCAATGAGTCAGGTCTGTTCCTGAACATGTGCTGTGACAAAGGAAATTGCAACATTTTTTTTTCTTTTTATAGAGTAAGAAGGGGGAAAACCATCTTCCAGTAAACTTCAGAAAAAGTATCTAGTCTGTGAGGGACGGTTGTGGCCCCTCCCCTGACAGTGCTTTGTAAGTGTAGTCTTCTTTCATCCTTCTGTCCCCATTCACACCTTCCAGTCCCTGTTTCCTCCGCAAAATTGTGTCCGTGCAGCCTCTCTGCAGCTGGCTAGCTAGGTCTCCGGAGGGGGAAGCTGTCAATGCCTTGCATAGAGGGCACCTTGAGAGCGCATGTTCTCCATTGTCCTCCGGGCGAGAGAAGTCTGTTGCAACAACTCAAACCTGGAAGGTTGCTGGTGACCTCTCCCTTGATACCGAGAGCTGTTTAAATACAGACAGGTGGTTCCTGATACCCACCTGGCGTCTGTTGCCGCCGCATCGGTCTGTGTTCATTTGGTATCCAGAAGGTTGAAGCAATACTTGTTTCTCAACTCAGATAACCACCTTGTTGGTAGATTCAGAGTGTGTGTCTAGGCAGAAATCAGGCTGGAAGACCACACATGTTAATCTGGAGTCCTGGGTCTCGTTTGATTTTGGCCTGTGTGTTGTAGCTGGGCAAGAATCCAGTTGTGTTTAGAAATGTACAGATGATATATCTTCCTGATGAAAACTTTTGAGGTCTGGAAAAGTAGTGGAACTACCTTTCTTTCCTTCTTTTCTTCCTTCCTTCCTCGAGATTCTTTTCCTCTCCCTTGGATTGCTATATTCCAATACAGCCAAAAAATTCCCCTACAAATCAGCTTTGAGACTCCAGCTTTAGTCAACTAAGGGATGCTCTCGGCCGTCCCTGAGAATGAGGGCTGCTTGCTCTGAGGAAGCTGGGAAATGGCACGAGGGGTCAGGTCCCACTGCCCGGGATGGGGTGATGTCTGCTGGTATGAATTGCTTTCTTGAGCAAAAAAGGGTAAAGTGCTCAGGGGTGACAGTTTGTTCAGGCTTTTTGTTCCCTGTACCTGTTAACCTCTGGTGGGGCTGGCACAGAGCTCCTCCTCTCCTGCTGTTTTCTTTGAATTTAATCTCCCTGTAATCAGGCAGGTCTCTTCAGGCTGGAGATGAGCTCAGAGAGGGTGAGGGGCGGGGGGCCAGAATTTGCTTGCTTGCCTGGATCCCACAGTGAGCCCATACGTCCTCTTTCACAGGAAGCTGTTCTGGCCGATTCGGTAGCCACTAGCCACATATGGCTATTAAAATTAAAATGAAATAAAATTTAAAATTCAGCTCCTCAGTAGCTCTAGCCACATTTCAAGTGCTCAGCTAGTGGCCACAGTGTTGCGCGACACAGGTAGAGAACATTCGGTCCTCATAGAACATTCTCTTCGTGCAGGATTCTGAGATAATCATTCTATATCCTGGTAAAGGTTTATGTGAGCTAGAAGGGGATTTGTGGAAGGGCATGACAGGTGAGAGGACAAATAGAAGATAGTCATTCAGAAAAGGATCTTGAAAAGCATTCAGTTTTTCTTGCTTAGGACTACATCCTAACAGATGGTCATCTAGCCCAGCGGCTCCCAAACCAGGGTGATTGTCAGAGTCACCTGTGCGTAGCATTTCAAGATGCAGATTCCTGGGCACCACTCTTTGTATCATATTGGGTCCAAGACTCCACACAGGTGGTAATCAGGAATGCGTATTTTTAGTTTGCTCCCTAAGTGATCATTATCTGGGTTTGGGAACCACTGATCTAACCTATGCTTAAATTCCTCCAGGGACGAGTGAGCTTATCCCTTTTCAAGAAAACCTTACCATTAAAAAAATTTTGCTGTTGCCTGGCACAGCGATGGTATGTCTATAATCCCAGCTACTTGGGAGGCTGGGATTACAGCCTCCCAAGCTATTTTGGGAAGATTGCTTGAGGCCAGGAGTTTGAGACCAGGCTGGGCAACATAGTGAGACCCCATCTCAAAAAATAAATAAATAACCTGGGAATAATTATGCCCACCTCTCAGAGAGGCTGTGAAGCTGAAATAAATCAGTATCCAATCTATCTGGGAGTCCTGGTCAGTGTCCTACCTTCAGAACATATCCAGGTGCTAACTGCTTCTCCCTACCTTTACTGGGACTGCATGGTCTGGGCCACCATCATCTCACACCTGCATTGCTGGCAGCTTCCTCACTGGTTTCCCTGCTTCCACCCTCACTCCTAACAAGTCTGTTCTCCACGCAGCAGCCAGAGGAAGCATTAACAAAAATTGCCATTGTTAAAGTTCTATGTTTATTGAGTCCAAAATTTGGTTCCCTGACTTTGTGAAGTCCTTTGGCACTCATTGCATCTTTCAGAGCCTCACAGGATGCGTCAGCTCCCTCCCTGCACTCAGCCTTGGCAGGGCAGGTATTCCGAGCCCAGCTGTGCTGTGGTCCCTGCCACCCACGTCAGGCACGTGCTCAGAGTGCTGGATTCGCCAAGGGCTCCAGGGAGATGCAGAGACGCCGCATCATTCCCACTCTCCTCCCAGTTGTCAGGCTTTGCTGAGAGGCTGAGGGAAGGTCTGAATGCCAGTGGCACCCGACAGGGAGAAGCAAGGGCCGTTCAGCCAGTCTGGGCCGTGTGCCCCTTCTGCCTCTCTCCGCCCTACTCCATAGGGAAGAGTCCCTGTGTCTCTGCGTGGCCAACAGTTGCTCTTTGGGGGCACTGACCTGGTTTTCTTCAGAGGCATTGAGCGACTCAGCCCTCCATTCCCCATCAGATGCGACCACAAGCATCACTTCTGTTTAGAGACTTCCGGTAGCCTCCCCTCCCCTCCAGTGCAGAGCTCAAACTCCTCGACGTGGAGTCCAAGCAAGCTGGTTTGACCTTTCTGCCCTCTCCCTTCCAGGAGATCATTTCTTCCTACTCAGCTGTGCCTTCGTCTGCTTGCCTGTCTTCTCCTGGGCCTTCCATTGGTTCATTCTTCTGCATCCTTTCCTGTGGAGTTGTGTTCATCCTTGGAGGCTCATATTAGATTTCACTTACCCTCCCCCCACCCCATTCCAGCCAGAACCCCCCCCCCCCCGTGAGTGGGGGTTCATCCTGCCTGTGTGACTGCTGGGAACTTGAATTACAGTCCCTACTGTGCTCTCCCCTGCCAGACTGAGCTCCTCGAGGACGAGGGGTTTTCCTCATTCGTTTGATGTCCCCAAGTGCAAGCACAGTGCCCGTCACTTGGCTGAGGTGCAGTCCCTACCTACATAAGTGGATCGTTTCCTGCCTGTCTTTTTTTGGATTCTGATGAAGGGAGCCATAGGGGAGCTGGCGCCCCTTTCCTGGCACCGGCATTCTCGCCCTCAGTGGCCTGGAGCTGATGAGAAAAGTGCTATTTAACAGCTGATAATTAACAAGCAGGGCATGAGGCTTGGCTGCCTCAGAGGCAAAACTGGTATTTAAACAATAAAGTTTTAAAAATAAGGCATTAACGTGTCAGCTTCAGGAGCAGCTTACTTCCAAACGTAACCCCACCCAGTTAGAAAAGATAAGTGGAGTGATCAGTGGAGCTAAAGAGATCTCTGAGGCCTTGAGAAGAGACGGGGAAGAGGCCAGGGGTGGGAGGTGGGGGGTGGATGTCGGTGGGAGCCAGAAAGGGACCTTCAGGTTTCTGTTCTCTGAGGTGGGGCTGGGGAGTGGGTGGGAAGTGATTCCCCAGGAAGGGGCATCGGTGGCCTCTTCTTTCAGTCTCTACAGATTGGACTAATTTGGCCGAGTGGGCAAGAAGAGAAATTGGGAAAATAGGGTTAGGAATAGATTGTTGGCCTTTTCCTAAGGCGATAAAGCACTCAGTTGTGTTTGGTGGTAAGTAGTGACTGTTCAGTACTGCTTGGTGGTATCTCATCCTGTTTGCTTGTGCTACTGGGGGCGGGAGGGGAGAGCTGACATCAGGGCCCCCTTTCTTCTAGGTCAGAACCGGAGCTGGAGGAATTCCCCAGCCTCTTGGTGGCACCCAGACTCTAACCACAATCTCCTTCTCTGCTGAAGGTGTTCTAAGAAACAAGCGTGGTAGGAACAGTCCATGGCTTCAGAACAAGGGGACCCTGCTCAAGACGCAGAGGCTTCCTGTGAGGGGCGTGGGGTGTGAGAGTGCCCTGCAGCTTATCATGGTGGGGGCGCCTGCTTGAGTGCTCAGCCGCAGAGGTCAGTGGGAGACACCCTTGCAGGGTCTGTTTCGTATGAATGAAGCAAAAAGCCCATCCCTGGAAATCACAGAGGCTGCTGGAGGAGCTGCAGGTTCACCCCGCGCACACAGGCTGTATGTTTCCAGCCCAAAGTTGGGGTCTGTCCGACAGTTTTTCTTTGGGGATGAGGAGGGGTGCCCCAAGAGCAAATCTGGGATATGTATATGAAAGTACTGGAGTTTCTGGGAAATTCTGAAGGTTGATGCCGTGTCTGAGTGTCTCCAGTTCACTGTTACCTGTCCACTTGTTACCTGGCTCATGATAGGAGGAGAGTTGGGTGAGGACTGTCCCTCGGCCCCCTTGCTGGTCAGGCTTGGCTGGCCTTCCTGCTTTTCCTTGCCGGGTTCTTTGCTGGAGCTAGTGGTGGCGGTGGCTGGGCTCACCCAGCCCTTACGTGATGCTGATGGTGGAGACTTCTCGGCTGACTACAGATGGGTACAGTATAGTCAATGCAGTCACCCAGTTACCCTTTTTCCACTAATAACCAAATGCAAAACAGAGGGTAAGGTCTGGGGTAGGGGAGGACTTGATAAGGGAATAAAACCAGCTGGCTCATCTGGAGGACCCTTGGTGAGATAAGCACAGGTGATCCACAGCCCAGGTTGGCTCGAGGAGTGTGCATAGGTTCAGTTCCTTTTATTGAGTTCTAGTGGTCCTTGCGGAAGCTTTATCACCTCTCGAACTCAGTAATGAAGACACCACAAGTGTGTGTGTAGTCAGTCTGTCCATTTATTGGTTCACTGGAAGTTTATTGAGGGGGAAACAAACAAGCAAAGCATTTCTTACATACTCCAAATGGTAGAAAAGCTATGTGCAGGGGACTGGGTGAGCATGGAGGAAGGAACCATCTTTCTCCAAGCACGATGCCAATCCTGAGATGCTCTGTGATCACACGAATTGGGGAACAGTGTGCAGTGCTCCTTACCATAGTAAAGGCTTTGAGAAGTTCTGCAGTAAAAGAATCTGTTTAACTTTGTTTAACCTAGTGCTTCTGACATATATAGGATCCTTTTTTTTACTTATCACTTATTAGCATCCTACGGAATAACTATTTGAGAAATGGCAAAACAATCTCCTTGCTCTGGGAGAACTGTCCAGTGATTCAGAGAGAAAGTCACCTGATTCTGGGTCAACACAAGTTGGAGAGGTTTGAAAAAGGTGTATGTATGTAGGCCTGTGTGCTGGGGGGTGTGGCAGGGAAGGGCCCCTGGCAGGTGGCTTCTATTGAAGTTGGCACTGTCTGCATCTCTATTGGCTTTGTGCTTCTGGAAAAGCTTTTGTCCTGGCTTGAAAATACTCAATAGCAGCTACATCTGTCATGCCTGGGAAGCAGTAATTTGCGGTGTTGGGGGTGAAGGAGCAGTCAACGGGCACCCCTGCTTGAGGCCCTGGCTGCTGAGAGCTTCTCAGTATTGGGGAAGGGAGGGACTGGTGATCTGGAGGCAGCTGCTTGCTAATCCTGGAAGTGGAGGGAGCAAGATTTAGCTCTCTTACCTCTTTGCGTTCTCCTTTTCCAGTGGGGGTTCCAAGGGGGGAGATTGTGTTGACCCTCAAGGGGACAGCCAGGAAGAAGCAGGTGGGCTGGATGCTTTCTCCCCTCTCCACCAACCAAAGGGCATGTGGAGGGTGGACCAGGGCAGAGAGACACTTAGCTCTCCATTACCTGGGGGAGCTGAGATGAAGGAATTGTGGTTTAAATTTAAGGAAGAATTCAGAATTGTGAACTGGATTTACTGAAGTTTGTAAAGTTTTAACATTTGAGAATCCTGGCTTAGAATTGTTTTCAGACCACTGATAGTGGGAGGTGGACGTGGGTGATTGGTCCCCCAGATGGCCAGCTCCCTGAGACACGCCTGCGAGGCCTTACTGGATTCTTTGCTTGGAACAGACCCAGGCCTAGGGAATTCCCGCAGCCTGTTGCCGGCCTCAGCGCCCTTCCGGTGCGCCTTTGCTGTGTGGCTGTAGCTATTTCTAAGGAAATCAGCAACTGGGAACAAATGGGAATGTGGGGTGGGAATCGGTCACTCCTCCTGGGGATTGCACACTTCTGGTGTCTGGAGACCTCAGTGTCATTAGGGCAGGGCCAGGATTTCCTATCTCTGTTTGTTTGATTGGTTGGTTGATTGAATTTTAAAGGGCTGCTTTCTCCCTTTCGACCTTTCCACAGGGATGGGAGTTAGTGTACCCCCATCAGGAGCTATGGTGGGGTGTCCTGGATCGCCCAGCTCTTCTGGCTGCCTCCTGCCTTTCCTCAGCCACAGCCACAGAGGCCTAGAGCCACTGGGGGTGGGGAGGCCGGGTCGGGGAGGGGCAGACACAGTCCCTCTGATCCTTGCCCTTTGTTAGTGGAGAAAGGGCAGATGCTGCTCCTCAGTGACCCCCCAACCCCCACCCCAGGAAGTCTGGGTGGTCCAGCGTTGGTTTGGGAAGCAGGAATATTAGCTGCTGCTGCCAACTGGGGCTGTACTTGCAGACTCCCGGGCTCCAGGTCTCTGGGGGGATGAGCAGCTCTGATCCCCATGAGCTTGCTGTGGCCCCCGGGGAGGAGCCCTTGCCAGGAACCTCTGAGCTCACTGTGGTGGGGGTGGGGCCAGACTGGAGAAGGCCTGGGCAGCAGGAGAAGAGTACAGGATGACTCCCTGCTTCCCCCGTCAGCTGGGAATGCATCACCGCTGCTGGGAAGACACTCAGGCCACTTCTAGACAAATCGGTCATTACGGAAATTCTTTCTTGCCCTTGGGTGGGGCTTCACTTGTTCAGAAGAGTCTTCAGATGTGCTCTTTCTAGGTCCTGGTGGCGAACACTAAGCATTTACCCGCCGTCCCTCAAGGCCAGAGGCAGGTCAGTGTCTGAGCCCCGTTCCTATAGTCCTTCCTGTCCTTGCTCTCCCCTCACCTGTTGTTCTGACGTCCCCCATCAGCTGGGCAGACATCTGCGGTTCTAGCAGGTGCGTGGGCATGTGGTTGGGGGAGGGGAGGGCCCTGCACCCTTGCTCTCCTCTTTCCCCCAGGTCCTCTCCTTTCTGGGCCTCCGTTTCCTGTCATGGCCCTGCCTGCAGCTGTGGCACATCTGGACCTAGGCAGGGTGTCCTGTTGTCCTGTATGATGAGATTCGCAGATTTTCCTAGGCGATTGGCCACAGTTATTCCAGGGCAGAAGTGGGGACTCCCTCACTCCCAGAGACTTCCTCCAGGGTCGCCTTTCCGAGCCTCGACCTCTCAGTAGTCTGCCCAACTCCACCTTCCCCCAGGGAGAGTGGCGGGAAGGAAGTCCTGACAGAGCTTGTTTTTGGTGTGTGAGTTAATGGTCTTTGGTTTGAGAAACAGACAGAGCTCCCCTTCTTCTTTAAGGTGTAGCGCCAGAAGCATAACACTCTCTGGTTTCCGTGGAAACCAGATTGGCAAAGACAGAGAAAGGGGCTGGTTATAGGTACTGAAACCCAGGAGGGGTTCCCCGAGTCCCCTGTGCTTTTCCGGGGAGTCCACATGGTCTAGTCAGGGTCTGGGTTGCAGTCCTCACTGCCATCAGCCGCTGTGTAACCTCGGCGAACGTCTGCACCTCTCTGCACCTCACTTTCCACCAAGGTGCCTAAGGTGGGGATAATGTCGGCACTGGGATTCTGTGCCCCAGAGACCTGGTGTGTGTGTGTGTGTGCGTGTGTGTTGGGGGGTGCTGGTAGGAGAGGGTGCTCCTGCTCGCTGGTTCGGTGTTTGCTCTGGCTAATCTGCAGAGTGGGTAGTCCACATGCGGACAGTGGATAGCTGCTCGTATCCAGGCCCCTTTATCTCATTGATACAGTGGCAGACTCCTTGCCTTTTGCCTGTATGAAACCAGCTGGAGCTCGGCGAAGCTATAGTTGCGTCTATGCGTTCTTTGGTTCCTGCCTAGAAAAGTGGTTTCCACGGATGCTGTAAATAGTAGACTGTCAGAGCACATGGAGGTCCTTTCAACAGATCCTTTCATTGTGCGTCGATCCCTTCAACCAGTGCCAGAGAGGGGCAGGGACTTGCCCTGACCGCACAGTCAGATAATGATAGAGCTGGTCCTGTCAGAATGAGAACCTATGACGGTAAATGTGCTAAGATAGCCTCTTGGCTAAGATTGCCTGTTCCCAGGTCAGCCTGGCATTTTGCAATTCTGCCCTTGAGAGGCCCCTGTGTTGGCTGAAACCAACCCTCTTCTTCCCCTTGTGCTGTCCTTCCACAGCCTCCCAGCCACCTCTTGCTTCCCTTGTGGTGCTCCCACCTGCTGTTACTTCCTCTTCCCCACGACTTTTTGTTATGAAACATTTCAGATGTGCAGCAAACTTGAAAGGATTGTACAGTGAACACCCGTGTACCCAACCGCTACATTCTACCGTTAGCCTTTTACTGTATTTGCTTTTCCAGGTCGCTTTCCATCTTTCAATCTCTCTAGCCATTTACCAGTCCATCATATTTTGGGGATGCATTTCATGGTAAGTTGTGGGCATTGCTACATTTTACCCCCAAACATTTCAGCATATATAGGCATTAATTAGATTTCAATATTTGTTCTTGCATTAACAGTGAAATGCACAACTCTTAAGATACCATTTGATGAGTTTTGATATTAAATAAATGCCTCTATCTGTGCAACCCTAACCTCTGTTCACATGTAGAACAAAATTTTATTACCCTAGTAAGTTCCCTCCTGCTCCTTCCCAATCATCCCCACACCTACCCCCTCACAGGTAGTTACAGCTTTGATGTTTTTTCACCATAGATTAGTTTTTCCTGTTCTGGAACTTCATATAAATGGGATAATCAGTATGAACTCTTTTATGTGAGGTTTGTCTACATGGTGACATGTATCGGTAGTTTGTTCCTTTTTATGCCGAGTAGTATTCCATTGTGTAGATATAATTTACTTGTCCATTCTCCTGATGGTGAACATTTGGGTTGTTTCCAGTTTTTGGCTATGATGAATAAAGCTCCTGTGAACATTCTCGCTCAAGTCTTTTTGTGGACATCATGTTTTCATTTCTCTTAGGTAAACACCTAGGAGTATATTTGCCGGGTTCTAGGAGGCCGTTACTTCTTGTTCCTCTCTGACTTTCTGCCCTGCCCTCTTGTTGTACTCTGCACCCAAGAATGTGAGTTTTAGAGAGTGCCTTATTGCTCATCTGGATGGATCTCCTACCTAGTGTCAGAATCCCCTTGAGAGCCCACCTGATGCCCTCTACTTGAATGTTTCCAGGGGTAGAGATCCTACTACCTCACAAGGCTCCTACTATTGTGGGATGGCTCCTGTAATTTCTCCCTTGAGGAACCACATATGACAAGTCTAATTTAGTCCCTTTTCTGTGACAGCCCCATAGAATTTTAGGACTGTTATCACATCCAGTCCCTCAGTTGCTTCTTTGGGATTTTCCTTCTTCAGGCTAATCACCCCAGTTTATTGAACTGTTTGTTACGTGTCAGGGTTCTCAGATCTTCTATATCCTAGTTGTCCTGCTTTGGAAGTTTAATATTCCTTTTCAAATGTGTTGCCTAGAGCTAAGTGCTGGATTCTAGATGTGATCTGGATGTGGATTCTAGATGTGTGAGAAATACAGAGTGTGGTTGGATCTGAATTCCTGTCTTGATCTAGGTATTTGATCTGCCAATGAACTGAAGGTGATGTTAACTTCTTGGCAGCTACATCATGGCGTCAGGTCAGATGAGTTAATGTTTGTAAATATACCACAAATCTAAGGTTGTATTAAGATACTCATTCAGCTTACAGTCATCTAGAGCCTCTGATATGAATAGCATTCATTGTGTACTTTCTACTTGCCATTGCCTCATTTAATCTTTGCCACCACCTGTTGAGAAAGATACTATTAAAATTAACTTAATAAAAACTCTTTGATTTAAAACAGGGTTTCTTAGCTTTGTCACTATTGACCTTTTAGACCAGGTAAGTCTTTGTTGTGGGGGATTGTCCTGTACTTTGTAGGAATCAGCAGCATCCTTGGCCTCTACCTGCTGGATGCCAGTTGCAACTATCTATCCATGCCCCCAAGTCGTGACAATCAAAGGTGTCTTCAGATATTGCCAAGTGTTCCCTGGCGGGGGGTGGGGGGGGGCACAATCATCAAGGTGTAGAACCTAGTCACTGAGAAAAAAATTTAAGTAATATAGCTCTTCCTGAAGGGTAATCACTGTTAGCTTTTTAGTTTATATACTTCCAGATTACGTTCTTTACGGCCCTAATTTTTCATGGTTCTAATCTGCATGAATTTCAATTGCCATGGATTAGTTAAATAACACCAGTTCTCTGACAACGTGGCTCAATTTCAGTTGCCATGGTAAATTAACTCTGAGCAATTGCATGTAGTACAAACTTTGCTGTTCGCTCTTCAGTCCACCAATCACTATATACATACCAGATGCTCATTACGCTCAGTGCCCAATCACGTTCCTTCTTTAAGAGTCTAATGGTGATTGGTCCCTGCCCATCTGTTCAGTTCACACACAGACAGGAAAATGTATAGTTGTGTCGCCTCCTTGTCTCCTAGTGAGAAACTTGTGACATTTTACAAAACGGGACAACGATAGAGCGTATTGGCCAACAAAGATGAAATTTCAGCAAAGAAATGAAGTGTGGTAATGCTGGAAGTGAAATTCGAGCCAAACGTAATGGAATTATAGAATAAATGACATGTTGGCACTGCCAATGTTCAAGGCTTTACGTGTGCAACCAGGGCAACTTACTGAAGGTGACACGTTGACATAAATGGGGAAAGTGGTTTTGACGGAAAGGTCCCAGAGGAAGTGACACTGGGAAAAAAATCCCTTCACATTAAAGGCACTCTTGGAGGTGTTCCGCAACATTGGAAGTGCAAAGGATAATGTGTTAGAAACTGATCTACACTTAGGAGTATGGCGGTTGTGAAGGCGCGTAAAAGATGCTCCTCCGAATTGCGTGGTAAACGTCAGGAAGGCAAGTAGTGCTCAGCTTACTCTGGGTAAGTTTTTTATGAAGAGATAAAACACTCATTTTCAGTGGTCCCAATGTTTTAAATTACAATATAGGAAACAAATACTAGTTTTGCTATTTTTCATTTCCTTACTGATTTATAACGATGTTAAGAGAGTTTTTAATGTTTTGATAGAAATTTTTAAAGGTCATAGAACAATCGTAATTTTCCCTATTGATGAATAAGTTTGCTTTGCATGGCCATTTTTATTTGTCTGCATTAGTGTGCAAAGCAAGAGCTGCCTGTGTTTACAAAAGTATGGGTGAGCACAGACACACAGACATATATATTTCTTTTGTTTTTTTCTTTTTAAAAACATTTTACAAAAATGGGATCAGACTATGGCTATCAAATCGCAACTTACTTTTGCATGGAAGAATATCTTTTTGAAGAACTTTTTTTTTTTTTTGAGACAGAGTCTCACTCTCTTGCCTGGGGCGAGTGCCGTGGCGTCAGCTTAGCTCACAGCAACCTCAAACTCCTGGGCTTGAGCAATCCTACTGTCTCAGCCTCCCGAGTAGCTGGGACTACAGGCATGCGCCACCATGCCCTGCTAATTTTTTTTATATATATTTTTAGCTGTCCAATTAATTTCTTTCTATTTTTGGTAGAGACGAGGTCTCGCTCTTGCTCAGGCTGGTTTGAAGAACTTTTGATTGCAGTATATCTCGATCTACCTCATTCTTTTTGATAACTGCGTATTATTCTATATACCGTAATTTATTTGATCAGTTTTCTATTAATAGATATTTAGTTTATTTCCATTTTCCCCCTAATTTGAAATAATGCTAAAGTGACTATCTTTGACAAATACTATTATAGGTTCCATTTGACGGATGAGGACAGTGAAGATTTAGAATGTGAAACAACTGGTTAAGGTCAGGCAGCTACTAAGCTTAGAGCCGGTGTTTGAACTTGGGGCAGTGTAATTTCAGAGCCCTTGCTTTTAACCACAATGCTTTACACCTCTTTCCTGTACTTAAAAGCAACTTTTAACAACAACAATAATGAAAGAGTTTATTGAGCTAGGCACCGTTCTGAGTGCAGTTACATCGTTATTATTAACCAATATAACAACCCTTCGAGGTAGGTACTATTAATATTATTATCCACATATTGCAGTGAAGGAAACTGGAGGTGTAAGGAGGTTAGGAAACTTGCCCAGGGTCCCACAGCTAGTTCACAGGGGAACTGGGACCTCCCTCAGGCAGCTTCAGAGTCCTTGCTCTCACTCATGTCACATGGATGTGGCTTGAGAAAAATCTCTTTCATCCTGCGTTATTGTCGATGACTTTTTGGTTAGTTTTGGTCCATATTTTCTCCTATGGTAATCTTTTAAAAATCTACCTAGCACACAGACTGTTCCTGCACCACCCCCCTGCTTTTTTTGGTCACTTGCGAGTTTGATAAGCTTGCTGTCTACTATGTCTTCAGTCAGCTTTTTGGTAAAATACCAAAGCCAGGGACTGCATTCCTTGGTTTGTCACTGAAAGTGTTCTCTGACTTTAGTCAACAAGCAAATATGCAATGTGTTGGGTTTAGGATTTGGAATCAAAAGATGATCAAGACATTGTCTCAACTTCCAAGAGGTACACGGTCTGCAGTGGAAGGAAGAATAGTCTTGTAAATAACACCAGTAAGTGCTGAAGGAGGACTTTAACAAGACTCTTATGGGAACAGAGAGGAAGAGGAGCTAACCCTGCCCGGAAGTGGTCAGAGAGGCTTCACAGAGGAGGCGACACTGCGTGCTGGCTCTTGAAGGATACAAACACCTGGATCATGAAAAAGCCTGGCTTGTCTGAGATTGTGAAGTTCAGTGTAGCTTAAGTACAGGGCATGTGTTGGGGGCTGAGGGTAGAGATGATATGGGTAGGAGGTAGTTAAGGAATTTGGATTTCATCCTGTTGGCCAGTGGAGATGTTAAAGGAAGAAAATGTCCTGCTCAGATTTGTGTTTCTGAAGGTGACTGGCTGTATTGGGACAGAGTAAGTCTCCCGTCTAGGAACCGGTATTAACAGCAGGCAAGATAAAAGGGGGCCGCCCCCAAGCAAGTGGTAACAGGACAGGAAAAGGGAAGATGCATTTGGGAGATGGTTCCAGAAAAATGTTGGATTGGTTCTGTGAGTAAGGGAGAGAGAGGGAGGCTGAGGATAAATACTTGGAGGTTTATATCTGGGAGCCTGGCTAGATGGTGATGTCATTGCCACTTACGAAGATCCAGGAGCACATTCGAGGGGGCAGTGAGTTTAGTTGGGTGTGTGTTCAGCAGCCTGTCCTAGATCCATTAAACAACACTTTGTTGTCAGTCATTTATAACAACTGCAAATATTACCTAAATGCTTTGTCATCTCACCCCCTCTTTCTTTGTCATCTCAAAGGTTTGGCAATAGACTTTGTCCATATACCTTTTAGAGGTCAGGGCCCCTTGTGTCTGGCGTTCCTTTGGTCTGTAAGTTAGTAACTGCTGAAATGGACGTGAGGCTAGTTTGCCGTGGCTTCTCGGGGAGCCCTGGCTGGGTCGTGATGGTCCAGTTCATGATTTGTCCTAGAGCTTTGCCAGAGACAGATGTAAAGTTAAGCAGTTTATCCTATTTATCCCTTTCCCTTTAAACAAACAAAAATGCCAAACCAGTCCCTTATATCCTCTTAGTGGTCACACTTTATGAACGCTTTTGTGTATATATTGTTTCTTTTTCCCTCTTAGCTAGACTGTGAACCCCTGGAGCCCCAAATGCTTAGTCTGGTGCCTGGAGCAGAGCGGGTACCGAGGAAGCGGAGCGTGGCCCACCTTCTCTTCCCAGCGTGGTTCTGAGTCAACCCAGTATCCTTCTGCATCCTGGGATGTGATTCTTCTAAGATTAGGGTCTTTTTATTCAGTCATAGTTAGGCGATTTTAGGTTGGCTCTTGGTCTAGCTTTGATTTGAGGTTGAGAGAGAAAGAAAGAGAAAGTAAACGTTCAGCTGAACAAATGTTTAGCCTGAAGAGCATTCTTCTTGATAGAAAAGATGGAATGCCCTGGAGACGAGCATTCCCCATTCTCTGTCCTTTTTGTATATTGGAGCTTCCGTCTCCATCAAGGGGCACTTCTTCCCTGGTTCTTCTCACAGCTTTGGATGGAGCTTTAAGACACGCTTCGAGTGGCTCTGGCATTTTCACAAGCTCTGCTTGTTCTATTTTGTGAGCCCACACCACTCTCTTTGGGTCTGTCCTGACTTACAGGCAGTTGCTCTTGTCTTTGGACACATCCTTCAATATCTGAGCTCATTGGTCCTCCCTGTTCTGTGGCCCAGCCATCTGCGGCTGCCTCCTCCTGGTTTCTCCTGCAGGGGATTACTGTGTTTGAGATGGTCAGCATTCACTTGTTAGAGCCTCAGGCCTTCTCTTTCAAAATGCTTATTACCCTTCTGGGATTTCTGCCCATAATTCTCCTTTGTCTCAGCATTTAAATATTGGTTCTCTTGAAGTCTAGGCTAAACAATTGTTTTTGTCCCCAGTTTTGTTTTTTTTCTCCCCTTCTCTACTTTGAACTCTAAATTGACAAGGTTACTTCCTCCCAGTGTGGTATTCTTGTTATTATTGTTTTTGCTAGCTGAGGTGTACGTGTGCTTAAACATAATTTACTAGATTTTTCTTCCTGGTAAGAATTTAGTTCGGTAACAGTTCCCTTCCTTGTATCTTCAGCCGTGCGAGGGGGGATGTCTTTAGTAAGGGAAAACAAGCATTCATTGGTTGCTCTGCTCTCAGCAGAAGACTTAACCCGTCTCTCTCAGATAACCTCGTGTTTGTGTTGGGCGACTTGAGCTCTGCCTTGTGTCTGGGCCATTTTTGCTGTGTTGAGATGGGTTCATGTCTTCTCTCTGTGCCTGAATTCTCCCATGTGTTACCACGATAATTATTTATCTTCTGGTTCTTTTTCCTTCTCTCCTCATCCAGCTGTTCTCTAGTCTCAGGCGTGTGGAATTGTGTGCAGGGGTGTTGTGTGTGTATGTTCTGCCCGCTTGATCTGTAGGACCCTTCTCTTCTTCCACTTTCTCTCTCAACTCCCCCCATCTCCTATGAGATCTGTTGATTAAGATCTACATGCCAGGAATCTCAATCCACTAAATTAGGCTGATGAAGATGAGATTGCATTTATCACTTGGAATTAGAATTTTAAATTGGCTTTGGCAGTTGCGCAGGGTCAAGTTGCTGGGGACTGCTTAGGCCAGAAGCAGTGTTCTGACCTCCTTCCATTTCAATTTCTCTTTCTAATTTGCCCATCTCTGGATTTTTTTTGAAGTCATACCTAGATATTACAAAGAACATGGTATTTTTCTTCCGGCCACTTGGATTTTAGCTTCCAGCCATTTAGGGGGGTTTAGTGTATTTCCTTCCTACCATCTACCTTGTCTCCTGGGGAAAGGTGCCTTGTGTCTTGTAAGCAACAGCCTGTAAAGTTGTTCTGGTAGATAGTAAGTGTTTATTGTGACTCTTCTGTACTAGGTTCTGCGCTGGGCGGATGTGAGGGTGAATAGGGCAGTCTGTGGACAGAGCAGGGACAGGCGAGACAAAACAGGTCAGCAGTAAACTGCTATTAGCAGCTGAGGTTTAAAAAGTTGTTAAAGCCTCCTCTGTAGTGAGAAGAAGAGCCTGGAGGTTAGAGTCTGGACTGGGGCAGACTCCTGGCTTTATCACTTCCTAGCCATGTGGCCTTGGCCAAGTTACTTCCTCGGGCTTTGGTTGCTACCCGTGTACAATGGAGTCAGCAGCTGACTCTGTTCTATAGGGCTGCAGGAGGCTTAGATATAGCAGCATTTTCTATATATAATAGGTGCACCTGGCGTATGATCAGTGCAGTATAAATGAAAATTCCTCTTTTTCTTTCAAAGCCATAAATCATCTGCTGAAAGAAACAGAAATATCTCTGTCCCCCATCTTTCAGTTTCCTGCCCAGGACTCCTGAGTGGTTGACACCCCCACTGTGTGCAGTGTTCAGTTCCATGTAAGTCAGGAGTGGTTTGCAGGGGTGGTCTGGGGCCTCGGGTCACCAGTTAGCATCTCTTGGTTACAGCCTCCGGGAAGGTGCCAGGCCTTATTACACCAGCAGTGTCACCCTCCTGCTCTGGGTCACGCCGGGCCCCTCTTCGTCCTGTGGACAGCAGGAGAGCCGTCCTCTCCGCTCACCTTCTTTAGCGGGAAGGTCAGCCTACATTTGGGGCACATCTGACTGTGTCACTGTCTCAGGCCAGGGGTTCAGAAATATAAGACCCGAAATGTACTGCACTTCCGAATCTGAGCCAGCTTAATTTTTCAAAAAACAATTTATGCCGAGGGTAAAGATTCAAACAATACATAAAGGTATAAAATGAAAAGGAAAAAAAGTAAAATACACACTTCCCTTTAGTACCTACTCTCTAGTGGTCAACATTAACTTTTTTTTTTTTTTGGTACATTCCTCCAGAAAAATTTTAAGCATCTACAAATTCATATATCATCTCCCCTCTGCCTTAAAAACAATGATAATGACAACAACAACAAAACCACACAAATGAGATTACACTGTACGTTCTGTTCAGTATGTATAGTATATGTTCTTTTTTTATTTTTGGAAATTTAAAAAGTGCACAAAAGAAGAAAATGTCACCCATGCTACTACCATTTATAATTAACCACTAATTAACCTTTTGGTGTGTTCACTTCCTGTCTTTATGAATACACTTTGAAAGTTACTTCGGTAACATGAGTGCACTTTCATTAAAAACAATAGAACATTAAAGATAAATCCAGAGTATCTTGTTCTTGTCTGCTTTCCCATTTAATAACATCCTGTTCTTCCCACCGAGGCAGATGAGGAGCTTCCTCATTCTATTCCAAGGCTGCACATTATTCTGTTGTATAGATTTGCTGTCATTTATGTGACCAACCCCTTATTGGTAAACACTTAGGTTGTTACCAGTTTTTGCCATTAAGATGCTTTATAAATGTAATTTGTAGGAGGATTTCCTACTAAGTAATTACCAGGTACAGGGTTTGAGCATTTACGATTTTGGTAGATATGGCCAAATTCCTCCAAAAATATATTAGTTTATATCCCTACCGAGGGAACATATGAGAGAGTGTCTTTTTTCCCCAAATCTTTACATAAACCCAGGAGTTTTATTTTAGTCCAACATTAAAACATTTTGCCAGTCTGTGAAATTATTATCATTGTTTTTATAAACATTTCTCTTTTAATAAGTTACATAGAGCATCTTTCATTTGGCCACCTGTGTTTCTTTTTCTTTGAACTGCCTGTTCTTATCCTTTGGCCATTTTTATATTGGGTTGTTAATCTCTTGCAATTAATTGATTTGCCAGAGTAAAGCTAGCCTTTTATCCACATCTGTTGCAAATATTTAAAAAATTCGTTATTTGCAGTGTGACTTTTAGGTCTCTTGACTTTTTTTTCATAATTGAACCTCTTTTCATCTTTCACGACTGCCCCTCTGATGGCCCTGGAGGGTGGAGGGAGGGCAGCCCACGGTGGAGGCAGGCCCCACCTTCTGGGCAGTGCGGCATGATTGTTTTAAGGCTTTTGGTCCTGGGACTGCCCATTGTAAGTTGTAGCTTTATTTTGGGCGGGGATTGCTGCCCGTCATACTTGTGAAAGTCAATAACAAATAGAGAATTGCTTCTACCTCCCAGCCAAAGCATAGCAATGTGTG
>RJWJ010008691.1:0-52489 GCA_004363605.1 Indri indri
CTGTTAAGGTTGTGGCCATACATTATTAAAATTATATGTGGTTACAGAAAATCCATTAACCAAATTTTAGTCCACAAATACATGTAAAGAGTTGAAAAATGTATGTATGGCTTGAAAAAAAATCCTGAATACTTTTCAAAATTTAATGTTTAATTTTTGTAATAAAATTTTTCCATCATTTATTTTTGAAAGTCATTTTTAGACATAATAATGCTCTTATAGCATGTTCTGAGCGCTGAGTGTCAGCAACTTGATGTACATTGTGTCACTTAATTCTCATTACAAATATTAAATAAGTTTTATTATTTCCTGTAGAAATGAAGGCAAATAGAGTTTAAGTTCTGTGACTAAGATCTTACAGCTGGTAAGTAGTGGTGCTGAGAAGTCTTCTCTGCCTTTGAAAATGGCTCTTTTTCCACTGTGCTACTTTGTCCCTGAGGGTTTGAGGATACAAATTTGCTTTGTGATGAACTTTATTCCAGGCATTTATTGTCTATAGAAAATATGTGTTCCTGAACATTAGGAGCTCTTAACATAGTGACAAACTATTTCAGTTTGCATTCTGATTTATTTTTCAACTTTTGACATCTCTTATAGACATAGGATCAAGGCTAGGTTTCTTGTACAAGTTTTTAGACATTGTACTTTAAATACTCAGATTGATTTCCTTTCAAGGATACTAGTAAAGCATAGTGTTTAATGGTGAAGGTTGTGAAGACAACAGATTTAGAATGAATTCCAGCCAACATTACCTAGTTGGGAAACTTGCTTAAAGTCTTAGTCTCAATTTCCTCATCTGTAATAGAAGAAATTGTATCTATCTCATAGTGTTGTTGTGAGGACTAAAAGAGATTAGTTCACTTAAAGGGCTCTACACCCTGACTGGTTCATGTTACTCCCTGATAGCTGTGGTTATATTTTTATAATTTAATAACTATAGTTATATGTGAATAGTTAATTGGAAATATGCTCTAATTTATCTATTCTATAATTTTATCACAGACATGAAACATTTTATCAATAAAATGTTTTCGCTTTTTAATTTTCCAATTTGTCTCAAACTGTAAAAATCTATGCAATGAATTATGGATATACAGCTCTTATTAATAGACTTTTGATATAAAAGTATCTGGTCTAGGGCTAAAATTCCAACTCTAGATAATTCACAGATTTCTGATTATTTAAGGCTCCTTTCATGGACATAAACTTGAATTATACTGCAAATGAAGGGTACATTTTCATTATGAGGTTCCACATTGTAGGCAGATGCCTATTGTCCTTTAGTTTGCTTCAAGAAAGTCTTTATGTGATTCAGTGGGATTTTAATAAATGTAGGTTCAGCCAGAGAAATTTCACCTAGGGATTTGGGTAAACTCTATTATGAAGGCAAGGATGGTTGCAAAGCACATTTCGGATAACCTGATGGATTCAGTTCTGTGATTTTACGTTTCAGATTTGTTACCATTTTAAAACTGCACATTGCCATGCTATGGATGGATATTACGTGGATAACACCTAAGAAATGTGTCATTTTCTATAACAGTTCAGTCTTACCTAGCAAGTGAGTAAAATCATAACAAAGTATCTCATAATAACAAGATGCACAGATAGGTCAATATTTCAGTGATAACTTTTAAAAAAGGCAAGGATTTCTATAAGTAATATTCCTAATCAACAGGGACTAAAAATAAAGTGACACTCAATATTAGCCTCTTCTTTCAGACTAAGTAACAAAAATAAATAATATGAATTTAAAAAGACTTTTATATAATTTTTCTATGCTAATTTGTGTTCCTCTGGGTGTGTGTGTGTGTGTGTGTGTGTGTGTGTGTGTGTCTGTATATGGATGTTTCTACTAAAGGGGTTAAAATTGTAAGTGGGTTTCTCTGTTAGGTGAAGAGAAAATGATAGAAATTTTTGATAATAATTGTCTCTTAAGGACAGAAGAAAAAGTGAACAAGGAGTTCAATTCTTCTCTCATCACACAAAATTAGGCATTTCTGTGACTTTTAAATTTTAAATATGACCATTACATACCCTAAGACCAGAGGGAAATTGGCAATTTAAGATTGTAAACAATATATATAGTCAATGATTTTGGAATCAATAAATGTGTTCCTCTGTATAATGGGAAATGATAATAGGGTTCTGGATGAATTTCTGTGCATACCAAAAATTTCTGGAGGGTTATGTAGCAAATGTGTATATAAATATCTTGGGAAGAAAGCTATATATTGTTTACCAAAGTTATATTGCTAAATTTCATCATAATTAGAGGAAAACTCAGAACATTTTGGGCAGATTTTGGTTACAAATAATGTTAGGTATAAGGATTTTAGATATTGGACTTTTTTATATCCTGAGATTTATTGTAGAATTTTGATAGCACAAGTTTATTGAAAAATAAAGAATTCATGTCACTTCACACAACATTATGTAGCAGATCATAATTATATGTATTGTTAGGTTTTGACAGTTTAGAGAACTATAAAAAAGTAACATATGACATATATTTAAAAAAAGATAATAATGTAGAATGAATACCAATATGAAGAAGAAAAATTCCTTTTGTGATGGAGACAAACCAAACAAAATAAATAATTATACTACTATTTCAAAATGTTTCAGGGAGAAATTACCAGCATAAAAGTTCATGAAAAATCTGTTCTGGTATGTACATTAATGAAGTATTAATATATGTCCATCAAGTATATCATGTCTTCCCCATTCAGTAGTTGTATGCTAAAGAGCAATAACATGTATTTTCATAAAATATTTCTAAAAGTTTTGAAACACCAGAATTGACTTGCATTGCATTTTTACCATGTATTTCCATAAAAAAAATTTAGTTTTGGGGGACAAGAGTGCTTTACCGCTTCTGTTTGGCATTACTATAGTATAGGGGTTATTAGAATTTAGGGAAGAACAAGTTAATTAATATCTATTTTGTTCATATATTTAGAGAGATATAACCATAGACATTATTCAAATATATAAATAAAAGGAAGAAGAAGTTCTAGGTTTGTTATTATTATCATTGAAAATGATTCATGGAATCTTCAAAGAGGTAGGAAACTTTGATAGGGTGTATAAATTGAAACAAAAACAATTAGAGAAATGCTAGGTGAGAATTTTGAGATGGAGAACTCCTATAATTAATTACACATAAATATGGTTGCTTCCATTATTTGATATATTCCAAACAAAAACTTGTATAGCTAACATAGAAAGGTGGCTGTAAAATTTTATTGACAGTGGGGAGGGAAAGAACTAGTAATAGCATCTGTCTTAAAGATGGCTTTAAGTTTTATTCTCTACTTCCTGGTTGGGGAGATTAGGTATATGGTTACTTTAGCAAAAAATCATATTCCCTGTTCCTTCTGCCAGGCATTCTCAGCCTCCCCTATCCTATTCTACTTGTTTCTTTTCATAAAAATTATTTTCTTTTAATATACTATTAATAGATATTGTACTTATTTATTATGTGTATTACTTACTGCCTTTCTTCTTATCTAGTGTGTAAGTTCCAAGAGCAGAGATCTTTATATGTTTTGTTAATTGATGTATTCCAAATATCTAGAAGTTTCCTAACTTATCATTAGCAGTTAATAAATATCTGTGAAATATCTGAGCAGTAAAAATGCTTTTATAGTCTAGTTATTAAAATCTAAAAGCTGAATTACTCTTGCTGCGTCACTGCCTATGTGGGGCTAGCTAAACAACATTCAACAAATGACATTTTTGGCAGGTGCAATTACTTATAATAATCTAGAATCTTCTTTCTCATTCAGTCTTATCCCCCAGCCTCTCCTCACCTTCTCTGCAGAAGCAGCTTTAATTGTTTTTCATCACTGCTTTCCACCTAACAAAATCTCCCTCTGCCGTTTATTATCCTCTCTGCTCGTGCCTTTGCTCCAAACTCTACCTCGTTAGGTGGTAAATGTCTTAAACAGGGAGTTCCTGGAATTTCCTTCATGGTTCTCCATAAAAAAATGTCTGTTTATGATTTGAAAATTCAAATAAAAAAGTTTTGATTTCTGGAGGATTTGAGATGGTATAGGAACATTGTTGTAAGGTTGATTTAATTTTTGTATGGCTTTCTTTGAGTATGCAATATTTTTCATTTTTTCTTTAAAAAAATTACTTTAATCACCAAATCTGCTCTTCTGTTATTTCAAACACTAGGTGTCTCTCTAGTGCCAGTCTCGCTGCCTAATACTCACAAGGGCTAGTTCAGCCTGGAGAGCACTGGATTCCACAGCAAGGAGACTTTGATTTAGCAGTGTTAGCTCTGAGAAGTCAGCGGCATTATCTATGATGTTACTGTCTCAGATTCCGTGTGTCCGTGTGGCTAAATTTTAGCTGTGGCCCCTTCCTACTTACAGATAAAATTGATAATATTAACACTGTTTTACCTTTGTACAGCAGTAGAAAGTTTATAGAACCATCTTTACATATTATTTCATTGTGTCCTCACAGCTATCTTGTAAGCTAGGTATTTTTATCTCAGTTGAAGAAAGTGAGGTCCAGAAATGCTACAGAACATTTGTAAATTGACATAGCAACTAGCGACTGACCCCACACTCACCCACTGATTCTCTGATTCTAAGTCCATTGTCCTTTCCTCAGCATGAAACCACTTCTGCCTAGATGAACACTGTTAGATTGTTCCTTATATTTTGATGTACTATGGGTTAAATACATCCCTTCATACCTTACAGCTTTAAACACACAAAATATAACATGGGCCGTCTTTAAGAAAGATGCTAGTTCTCTCTCCTTCTTTAGTAACATAAAGGCACTATAGTTCTGGTTTACTACATTTAATTCTTTCATAAAACCCTCCCAAAAGGAGAAATGTCTTCTAGCTAATGCTTATAAATTGGTTTCCATGCTCAAATAATATGTAGTGTAGGGGTAAGACTGGCCCTCCCTTTAGCCTGAACCTTGGGTAACCCCGGTCTGTGATTAGCTTTGAAGAGGTATACGTGTGAGTCTACATTCCTCTGTGTACTTTGCTTGCTGCCAGGAGAAACATTTAATTTCCTGGTGGGAGAAAATTATCTTTAAAGGAAGAGTCCCATTCTTTCTATTGTTACTCTGAGGTTCCCTGGTTGGTTTCAATCTCAATAAGGTACAAATAAGGACTCTATTAGATTATGGTTAAATAAATATATATAGGAAATGTTCCTTCTCACTAGTTTGTGTGTTTTGCACGATAATCAGTCTTTTTTTTTTTTTTTTTTTGATATGTTGGTAACACCCATGGACATTTTTGTAATTATGTCTTAGTAACATTGTTAGTATCTTGGTTTTCTTAAAAAGCATATCAAAATATAGAAATATGTAACATTAGCTGTAACATTTGATCAGCAGTTCTATGCACTTTACAATTAGAGATTTTAAACATATATGAAATTCATAATGAATTTTGAAATTGTGTTCAAGGAATGAAGAGAAGCCTGTTACTTATTAGAGTTTAAAGTCCTGAACACTTATTAAACCCTCCAATTTGTTTGGTATAATATAAGAGTAATTTTGCTTTCGAATTATAAAATCATAACAAATTTCATGATTTTGCAGGAAAGCCATTTTTTAAAAAGCTTTACATTTTAATGAAGAATTCTAGTTGTTATTCACATTTTAGTTTTATGTACAAATTATATTTGCCATCGGCCAAGAATTAACATGTGTTTTTTGGTTTTGCTTTTATTTTTTGTATTTTTTTTTTTGAGATGGGGTATCGGCATGTTGCCCAGGCTGGAGTGCACTGGCCATTCACAGGTGGGATCCCACTACCGATCAGCAGGGGAGTTTTCACCTGCTGCATTTCCTACCTCGACCCATTCACACCTCCTTAGGCAACCTGGGAGTCCCCGGCTTCCGGAATGCTACCACATTGATGCCGATCTTAGTGCAGACCCCTGGTGGGCATCATACAAAGAGGGCTCAAGCAATCCTCCCTCTTCAGCCTCCGGAATAGCTGGGACTACAGGCATGTGCCACCGTACCTGGCCCAGAATTTAATTATACATGATTTCTGCACCATTCTTGGAGATTTTTGTTTGTTTTAATTTTTTCTTCTTCAGCGTGATCTAGATTGCTATAATTTCTTTTTCTTTTTCCTTTTATGTAGTGAATTTAGTTCTGTATTTTCTAGCTTATAGGTGATTTGCCTGGTAGTCAAGAGCTTTGACTTTGGAGACAGACCTGCGTTTTAATCTTCATTTATTGCTACGCGATCATGGAGAAATTACCTATCTGGGCTTCTGTGCTTCTGTTTCCTTGTCTATTAAATTTTAATAAAAATGCCCATAGTTGCAAGATTAGTTGTGAGGATGAGCTGCAATACTGTGTGTAATATGTTCAGCTAAGAGCCTGGAATATGGTGAGTTGTCAGTGAATGGCTCCATTGTCATTAATTGCACTTCTCTAGAAAAACATACCTATTTCCATACCTGGTTGTTTTCTTTCCCCCCACATTACAGCTTTGTTGCTTATTTATCCATTAATAAAGAACATTTAAAATGCCTCTTCAGAGAGTATCATAAAGAAGCCAGGATAAACATATTATTAATATGCTCCTATCATCTTCTTAGGGGAATACATAATGCTTTTTTTATAAAAATATTTTAATCATCTTTGGGAGACTTTAACCTAGGGATTCATAAAACATAATTTTTATTTTTCAGAAAATATGATACACATATATAATAAAGGAAGAACAATGTAATCAACTTTACTCCAAGCACAGCTGAATTAGCACTTGTATATCTGTGATTAGTCATTCAGTGGAAGTGATATTCTTTAAAAGCAGAATAATAATTTGTTGGAAAAGTGATTGATAGTACAACGCTATAATGTATTGGTCTTTAAGCTAGACTTCAAAACAATTAATTGAATAGGAAAAGATACGGGGGACAATAAAGAAAGAAAGGAAATATGTATCATAGAATCGGGGGACAACAGGGCTAAAAATGAGACAAGGAAACATAAAGACTAGAATGAACAAATAGTAATAGAATTGATTGTTCTGCTAATGTTTGTAGTGGCAGCAAATTCAATAACAAAGCTCATCCCTTCTTGTTACACCAATAGTTTTGTAGTGCAGCAAACACAGAGAAGAACATTCTCTGTTCCTTTCTTGATTGTTTTTATTTCCCAAAACAACCTGTATTAAGCAAAGAGCTGATGTCCAACAATATCTTGAATATGAGGTGGAAATGTTTGATAGTACCTATTGACCATGTTTTTGGAAATAAATGATGTTAATAGATGTTTTGAATCAATAATTAACTGAATACTTTTCATAATATTTTTGTGTAATATAGGTATAATTTAAAAATAGTCTTTAATTAACAATTATCTAAAAGTAAAGAACATGCGGTTTTACCCAAAGGAGGAAGGACAAATCAGTTTGAGTGTTAGCACTTTAGTTTTAGACTTTTGGGGGTGTGTAGGATTTCATACTTAGAAATGGAATACCAAAAAGAAATCTTAATAAATACAGTTTTATTTTTATTTTAGAAATAGAATTTTAATATTTTATTTGGCAGGTAACATTGATAAAGCTTATGTGGATCATATGATTATTTCTTTTGAAGTTATTTCCAAATTTGTGATATAAAAATAATTATTTTCAGCCATTTGGAAGTTTTCTATTTAAAAATATTCAATTTTTTTTTCTTCTTTCTTCACCTCGTCTCCCCTCCAACTCAAAGTTTAAAAGACTCTGAAACAAGTGACATTAGTTGATTTGCAATACTTTATAACTAACTTTCTCCTCTGGAAATGAGGGTTTAAATGTACTTTAAGTCACAAGTGGAATGAGTCAGATGACCTGAATTTGTTCTTCTGTGACTTTCTGTGTTGATTTCAGAATGACTCTTGCCAAACTCTATTTGGGAGGAGTCCAGTAATGAAATAACAGGAGTTGGAACCGGTGTGTTCAGAACATGTCTTTAGCTACTATTGACATTATCTCATTTTCTTTAGTTAAGAAATTTCATGAAAGTTATCAAGGAGAACAGGACCCAATCTTTGCGACAACCAGGGTGTACTTGATATTGATTATAATTTAGCTTGCGTGTGTGTGTATGTGTGTGTACGTGCATGTGTGTTTATAAGTTTTCAAGTGATATTTTAATTTTTTAAACAAATTTTATTAAACATCAAATGCCATTTTCCATCCTAGATATTTACTTTAAAAAGATTGGCTACCGAGTCTAAAATTTGAAAACATTACAACACTGTCATAGTTTTCAGATCATTAATAAAAAATCAAATATGTGTCTATGAATTTATTTAAATATGCTGGTTTTATTCTATATTAGAAGGATATATGGTACTAACTGATAAAAGTCATACTTTAACATTTGGCATTTTGGGTTGACACTACATAGAAATGATGGACAAATATAAATATTTTTTTCAATATGTAAGTAACTCAAGGAAAGAAATTTACTCAAGTGACAGAAATGAGGAGACATTTTCAAGCCAGTGCCCTAATAAGGAGCTGAAGTCACAGGATTTTATGTGATGGGGAGGTTGAAATAGTGTATAGGCTTTCAAGACTGAAGATTGGAATTTTAGCGTCTAACGGGGATTGGACATAGGGTTTCAACAAAGACAGAACCTGTGAGATCTACTCTGTCTCTGAAAGGGAGACTAGCTACACTTTGCTACCAGTTAAGGAAATAGTATAGAGTACTGTTATTTCAAAGTTACTTTAGAGAAATTGAAAACTCAATCCAATACTGAACTTTGACATTGACTTCATTCATGAGATATAACCCTTAGTAAAGAAATTAACAGGAGTGCCAGCAGAAAAAAATTGCAAGTTGTAATTGCATACCTTCTTGAAATATTATTTATGTTTTATTGGTTTATTGAGAAGAGACAACTCGCTGGGGTATTAAAATTTTATTTTTAATAATTGCCCCTGATTTGGACTCTAGAAATCCCTAATGCTACATCTCTGAGACAGACCTATTAGCTTCTACAGCTGGAATAGTACAATGGGTACTGTTTTTGTGAAACACATTAATTGGCTCTTCAGAGAGTCTTGAGTGGTTTCCATTTTTCTTTTGTGGAAATCGGGCTTTGATTATAACCACTTCCTATGCTCTTTAGCTCTTGTCATAGTTATCACCCCACAGCCTCATGGAGGCACACTGAAAAGATAGCCGAGGGCTTTCAAAAGTGAGAAACTCACTTTCTGTGAAGCCAAATGGTGGAAATGTTAGCTGTTTTACTGACATTTCTTCTCTTAGCATAATTTCTCCTGTTTCTGCTTCCAGACTGGGCTTTCCTGGTCAAACGACATTGGGCCAAATTACACTCGACAACATTGGGCTCTGCTGGCCAAATAAACAGGTTGGCTAAGTTTGTCCGAAAGGCACTCATACCTGACTTAGAGGGAAATAAGTGGTTTGGATAACCCCAATTTGTTTTAGTGATTCTCTTTGTTTCTCTTATTTCTAGCTTCAGGAAGGGAAAATATCACATTTCTTCCACTTGGAGGGTGTGTGAGGAGAAATAAAACTTTTCTTTATGAATGTGCATCCCACAAAAATCTCCCTTCTGTTTTCCTAACTCTTCTTTTATAATGAATTAAGAGTGGGAGTGGTAGCATTGGTTTTTCAGGGGAATTGCCTTACAACAAGCCTTTCATGGGTGGGTGACAGGAATAGCTGGAAAATCAGTGCGTTTAGACTTGGAGTGCTTAATACTTTTGTTTCGACTATGAGGCTTAACATCCATTTTTGGTACCCAGGACCAAATAACATTTTGTTATAGAAGAGTAGGAGCAAAATAAAAATATATTCAGAAAAATTAGAACTGAAAATAATACTTAGTATTATTACACATAGAACCTTACTAAAAGAAATGTCAAATGATGCACTTTAAGAAAGAAGTCTAGGGAACACAGAATAAGATGCAAAAACCAAAGAAATTGATTAACTTGTAGATTAACATGTAGATGAATCTACATAAACATGAATACTAAAAGCAATAATAAAAATAATGGTGATGACTAAACTTGAGGGCTTCAAAAAAACATGGGGCTCAACTTGCATGAAAAAAATCAGAGATGAATAACTGGAGTTAAAGCTTTCTCAGATCTTTGATTTTCTGGAGGGAGATAGCAATACTGATTAACTTTTACTTTGCTAGGCCAATAATGCATGTCAAATATTTATAGATAAATGCTATAAGGAGAGCAACAGAATGTAAAACAAACACAAACCAGCAAAATACTCTGTTGCTCTAATAAAGGAAAGAGGAAGAATATATACAAATAAAAACTAGGGGAAATAAAATAAAATACAAAATGAAATATTAAAAACAATTCTAAACAGAATAGTAGTAATAATAAATGCTAATGTTTTAAGTTTACCTGTTAAAATATAGGTGATTTCAAATTGGATTTTAAAAAATTCAGTTATATACTGTTTGAGAAATACACCTAAAAATGATCATAAGGATGGGTTGAAAATATTGAAATGAAGAAACATATGTAGGCAAAGATAAACCCAACTAAACTGTTTTGCAATATTAATGAAAGGCAAAATAGACTTTGAACCAAAAAAGACTCTAGAGTAAAACAATGGTATATCTCACTAGATAAATACAATCCTCAGTGCATACATATTGAAAAAAGCATAATGCCCTGAAAAATGCATAAAGCAAAAATAAATAGTATTAAAGCTGAAATTGACAAATTATCAATTATAGTGGGAGATTTAGATGTAAATTTTTCATGAAATGATAGATTGCATGTAAAAACACTGCACACAACAAATGGGGTAAACAAGTTATGTTCAAACATCCATAGAATATTTTTAAAATATATTTTTAACATTTACAGTTAAATTTATAGTAATATTTGCTCTTTTTTTGTGTGTAGAGTCCTATGAATTTTGACAAAGGCATACTGTAGGATATACATGACCACAATCAATATCAGAACAGATCAAAAATTCCCTCACATTCAAACAAACACTTCCCCTGCTGTTAATGTCTGTCAACTCTGATTGGTTCTCTGTCCAACCAACTTTTTGTTTTATTAATCTTCTATACAGTTTTTTTTATTATCAATTTCATTTAGTTCTGCTCTGATCTTTGTAATTTCTTTTCTTCTGCTGGGTTGGGGGTCTGTTTGCTCATCCTTTCCAAGTTCTTTGAGATGATTCATTAGATTGTTTATGTGTGATCTTTCTGTCTTTTGGATGTAGGCATTTATGGATATCAATTTTCCTCTCAGGACTGCTTTAGCTGTGTCCCACAGATTTTGAGAAGTTGTGTCTCCCTTATCATTTAGTTCAAAGAATCTTTTGATTTCCATCTTGGATTTCCTCCTTAAGCCAATAATTGTTCAGCAGAAGGTTGTTTTGTTTCCATGACTTTGTGTAGAGATGAGAGTTTCTGTTGCAGTTGATTTCTAATTTTATTGCACTGTGGTCTGAGAAGATGCATGGTATAATTTCTATTTTTTTAAATTTTTTGAGACATGCTCTGTGGCCTAGGATATGGTCAATCTTAGAGAATGTCCCATGAGCTGATGGGAAAAATATATTCAGTGGTTTTTGGGTAGAATGTCCTGTAAATGTCAGTCAGGCTCATTTGTTCTAAAGTTCTGTTTAAGTCCATTGTTTCTTTGTTTACTTTCTGTTTGGAGGATCTGTCTTGTTCTGTCAGAGGATTGTTGAAGTCCCTGGCTATTATGGTGTTGCTGTTTATCATTTTGTTTAGATCAAGTAGGATTTGTTTTATGAATCTGGGTGCACCTGAGTTAGGTGCATAAATATTTAGAATTGTTATGTCTTCTTGTTGAACTGTACCCTTCACCATTGTATAGTGACCATCTTTGTCTTTTATTACTTTTGTTGATTTTAAGACTAAGTTATCTGAAATCAGAACTGCTCTGCCAGCTTTCTTTTGGCTTCCATTGTATGGAATATTTTTTTCCATCCCTTCACCTTGAATCTGAATGCATCCTTGTGGGTTAGATGTATTTCCTGAAGACAGCAGATACTTGGCTTGTGTATATTTACCCATTTGGCCACCCTATGTATCTTTAGTGGGAGTTTAAGCCATTCCTTTTTATTGAAAGAATTAATAAATGGGGCAGATTTCTGTTCATCTTGTTGAATTGATGCTTTGTTTTCTCTCAGCCATTGTGATATCTGGCCTTTGACCTTTAGCTTTTGGATGCTTTTACACTGGTGAGTGTTTATTGTGCTGATCTCTGTGTAATCCTGTTCTGAATACTTCCTGGAGGGCAGAACTTGATGAATTCCTTCAGTCTTTGCTTGTGTGAGACAGTCTTTATTTCTCCTTCATGTAAGAAACTTAGTTTTGTAGGATAAAAGATTGCAGGCTGGGCATTATCCTGTTTGAGAAGGGTGAGAATGGGGCTCCAGTCTCTTCTGGCTTGTAAGGTCTCAGTTGAGAAGTGTGCAGCTAGTCTGATGGGTTTTCCTTTGTAGGTTACCTGCTTCTTTCACCTTAGAGCTTGCAGGAGGGCCTCTTCCAGTGTTTATTTTGGCCAGTCTGATGACTATGTGTTGTGGTGTCTTCCTGTTTGCAATGAATCTCCCAGGAGTCCTTTGAGCTTTTTGTACCTGGATATCTAGATTTACAGCAAGGCCAGGGAAGTTTTCCTCCATTATTTCCTCAAATAGTTATCTAATCCTTGTGTATTTTCTTCTTCATTCTCAGGGATGCCAATAATTCTCAAATTAGGACTTTTCACATAATCCCATATTTCTTGTAGGCTTTGCTCTTTTCTCTTATTTCTCTGCTCTATCTCTGGAACCAACTCATTTAATTGAAAGGTGTTATCTTCAATGCCTGAGATTCTTTCTTCCATTTGAGCTACCCTATTCTTGGAGCTTTCCACTGTGTTTTGTAATTCCTTGAATAAAATCCTCATTTCCAGAAGTTCTGTTTGATTTTTCTTTAGTATTTCAATTTCTTTAGGGAATTTTTCTTCCAAGTCCTGGATGTTTTTTGTGGGATCTTTGTGTTGGGTATCCATTTTCTCTTGCATATCATTGAGTTTTCTTACAACCCACATTTGAAATTCTTCTTCTGTCATTTTTGTGTTCTGAATTTGGTTGATATCCATTGCTAGAGAGCTGGTGTTCCCTTTTGGGGATGTGCTTTCAGTTTGATTTTTCAAACTTCCAGAGTTCTTTTGCTGATTCCTTTCCATCTGAAGCAACTGTTGCCTCTTACCTTTGGATTATCGTTTAGATAATGACAGGCCCAGTTTAGTCTCTGAGCCAGCAGTTGGTGCTTGTGGGTGAGATTGACCACATGCTGTGTGATGAGTCAGTAAATGCAGTGAAAGAGCATGCAAATTGACCTTCCTGTTGGTAGGTGGCACTCGCCAGAAGGAGCAAACTGCAATGTTGTTTCTGGTTCCTGTAACCAGATCTCTGTTCCTCCAGAGAGGCACTCTAGTGCCTCAGGTGGTGGGTGGGGCCCTGGGATTTCCAGGTGTGTCCTTATTCTCCACCTCAGCAGGGGGAAGTGGAGGATTGAGGCTGGGTGGGGCTGGGTTGGGTGAATCTTCCCTCAAGCTCCACAAATGCTGTTAGTAGGGGTCAAAGGTCTGTTCTCTGCTTCTGGGCAAAGCTGCCAGGAAGGGGATGAAATGGCCTCACTCAGCCAAAAAGTCTTTGAGTGAAGGTGGGGCAGTCTGAGTCTGGCAGTCTGGAGCAAGCCTCACTCCTTTCCACCCTCCCCTATTCAGAGGTTTCTCCCGGGCCTCTGCCAGTAGGCAGGACCTCAGCCTGCAGATCTCCCCTGACTGTGATGGTAGCCAGGAAGTTCCCTGCCCAGGATCACATCCTGAGCTGGCAGTGGGGCCCTCCTCTGGGAGGAGGGTTGATCCTGGAGCATGCTGCAGCTAGGACCCACTCTGATCTGCCCCTGAAGGCACACACACCTCAGTAGACTAGTTCACAAATATCCCTTTTGTGCCCCCAGGCAATGCAATTGAGACCTGAGTGTTCAGGATCTGGCCTGCAGGCTTGTCCCCCACAGATTAATTTCTGACCCTGTCAGGGAGATGCATGCTGATCTCAAGTCACCCACTGGGTGCCCAGGCTGGATCAATGTTTCTCTGTCTCAGGGTTCGCTCTGCTCTGCTGGAGTCACCAGGCAAGCAGCACCAGGGAAGGCCGGTGGGTAGGGAGCTCACAGTCAGAGTACCTCTCAGTCTGCTATAGGGCCCTAAAAGGAAAGGTCCTGCTCCCTGTGGATGCCTCTGAGTGGTGGCTAAATAGTTTCTCTTGGCAGCTGTGGGTAGGGGAGCGGAAGGAGAAAATGACACAATATGGCACCTGCTGATTGGCTCAGGTCTGTGGGGCGGGATGTATCCTGAGGGAGCTGGGAGCCTGGTGCCCTCTCTGAAAGAGGCTCACCAATCACTGGTGGCAGCCGTCTCTGGGCTAGTGTTAGCAGGTCTCTCCAGCAGCTCTGGAGCCCACCAGCAGTTGGAAATGCAAGGGAGGGGAAATTTAACCGCTCCACCTACCATTGTTGTTGCTGGTGTGCAAGTCTCTCAGGGTTTAGACTCTGCCAATGCCTTTCTCCTTCTGGTTCCACTCTGCAACCTCTTCCCGTGGAGTCTCCTGTAGGTTCAGGTACCCTTCCTTCCAAACCTCATCTGATCTACGTTTGTCTGCCTGTTTGTTTTTTTTACTTTCATCTAAAATCTTTCCTTCTTGCAGAGACACTCTGGCTGGAGGTGTTTGTCATCCACCATCTTGCCTCAAATCCCCTGTGAACACAGGTTTTTATTTCACTTGGGTAAATGCCAAAGTGTAGTATTACTGGATTATACAGTAAGTGTATGTTAAA
The DNA here is from genome assembly GCA_004363605.1 of Indri indri. Lineage (NCBI taxonomy): Eukaryota > Metazoa > Chordata > Mammalia > Primates > Indriidae > Indri > Indri indri. The sequence goes on from RJWJ010008691.1 coordinate 14,875, forward strand.
CTTTATATGGCATTGTTTTCTAGAATGGCTGTGTTATTTTGCATTCCCTTCAACTGTGTTGAGAGTTCCTGTTGCTTTGCATCTTTGCTAGCATTTGCAGTATTAGTTTTTTTGTTTCATTTTGTTTTACAGGCATTCTAATAGATGTATAGTAGTATGTCATTGTGATTCTAATTTTCACATTATCGTTTTAATATATTACTGTATTCAATTTGTTGAGGCTCTTTTATGTTTATGAGGGATAGTGTTACATAATTTTCTTTTCTTGTGATATTTTTGATTGGTTTTGGTATCAAGGTAATCCTGGCTTCATAAAATAAATCATAAAATGTTCACTCCTATATCTCCCTTCTCTTTCTGCAAGAAATGATGGTTAATTTGAATTAATTTTTTGTTAAATACTTGGCAGAATTCACCAGTGAAACCATGTAGGACTAGAATTTTTTTTTTTGAAATTTTGAAACTAAAAATTCAATTTTCTGATAGATGTACATATAGACTATTTACTATTGAGTGAGCTTTAGAAATTTGTGTTTTTCAAGGAAGGTCTATTTCATTTAAGCTGTTAAAATCATGGGCGTAGAGGCATTTGTACTATTTCTTTATTATTATTTTAATATCTGTGGAGTCTGTAGACTCCATTTCATTCCTTATATTGTTAATCTGTATTTTCATTTAGTTCAAAATATTTTCTAAGTTTCCATGAGACTACTTGTTTGACCCATGAGTTATTTAATATTCAAATACTTAGGTACTTTACAGATATTTTTCTGTTACTAATATTTAGAAAACATAATTTATATGACTTGAATTTTTTTGAATTTGTTAAGGTTTGTTTTATGGTCTATCTTTGGTGAATGCTCCATGTATACTTGAAAAGAATGTATATTTTCCTATTATTTGGTGGAGAGTTCTACAAATGTCAATTAGGTCAAATTGGTTGACAGTGTTGTGCAGGTCTTCTATGTCCTTACTGATTTTCTATCTACTTGCTGTCGTTTGTATACATGTACATGCATTGAAACCTTCCCAGAAAATGTTATACAATTTGCTTTCAAAAGTCATACATATTTTAATGAACTGAGAGGAGAAAAATAGTAAATTATAGTTATTTAGGTACTTACCATTTCTCTTGCTTTTCCTTCATTCCTAAAGTTACAAGTTTCCCTCTGATATAATTTCACTTAAATATTTTGTTTGAGTTTAAACTGTTTGCTATTTTCTGAACTTCTTGAATTTTTTTCCTGTAAATTTATGTTTTAATCAAACTTGGGGGAAGTTTTTCATCTGCTATGTCTTCGGATATTTTTCTGCACCAACCTTCTTCTTTACCAATGACACAAATACTAGGTCTTTTGATATTATTATTATATTAGTCATAGGCTCTGGTCATTTTTGTTTTATGTCTTTTTCTCTCTGTTATTTAGACTAGATTCTTTTTTGATCAATTTTTAAGTTTGCCAACTTTTTCCTTTTGTCATCTCCATTCTTTTATTGAGTCTATTTAGGGAATTTAAGAATTTCAGGTATTATGTTTTTCAGTTTTAAAATGTCCATTTGTCCCTTTTCTTTTTCCAATAGTTTCTATTGCTCTGTTAAGAACTTCATTTCCATTCATTTCAAGAGTGTTCACCTTTACCTCATGGAGGATGGTTATAATAGCTACTTTATAATACTTATTTCAACATCTGGGTCATCTTGGAGTTGACGTTCGTTGATTGTTGCTTCCCTGGAAAGCTGGTCCAATTTTTTTTTTTTTGGTTATTTGTATGATGAGCAATTTTGGATTACATCTTCAAAATTCTGAGTAATGTGTTGTGAGACTCTGCAGTCTGTTAAAATCTTCTGAAGAAGGGTGAATTTTTTGTTTAGCAGTCAATCCAGTCAGGTTCAGACGATGAGTTCTGTCATGCCTTTCATTGGTGATGGCTGCAATGTCAGTTAAGGTTTTAAACTCTTTACTATGCTATTTGAGGCAGTCGGGGATTAGTGTGACTTTGGAGCTGATTCACAGATCAATTCTCAAAGGCTTTGCTATGATTCCTTGGATGTGTTCCACTGAGGCAGAGTTTGGGTGTGAACCTGGGAATTCTCTTTTTCAGTTCTCTCTTTTTAGAATTTTCTCTCACACTATCTGGCTCTCAGGGGCCCTCTTGCCTGATCCCTCATCCAGAAAGAGAGTCTTCTCTCTGTGTTGTCTTCTGTGCTATTGTACAGTTTTGTGTTACTGGATACACCCTGGGGGAGAAGTGGTGAAAGAAAAGACAGAAAATAAAAATGGGGATTCCTCCCACACTCCTTATATGCAGAGGCCCATTTTCCTGGTTCCTCTATCCAGACGGATGAGTTTTTGGGGCTTGTGTTCCTGCTGCTGCCTCCACAGGCACCAAGCTGTGGCCACTGAAGCGGGCCTTGGGGCAGAGTCAGGAAACAAAGAGAGAGAAAACAGATATTGAGATTTCACCTCAAACCCACTTTCTGGCTCTCACAGACCCCATTTCTCAGTCCTCTGGCAGAAAAACAGGTTTTTCTCAAAGTTTCTACTGTCTGTCCTGTCTCACAGTTCTTCTATTTGGCCCACTCTTAAGTTAACGACAGATCTTGGAGGAAAAAATCTCAGGAAACTCATCGTTTGGCATACTGGTTGTTTACTGAATTTTGACTTCTCTCCTCAATTTTCTCAGTATTATTTACTTTTCAGAGTCTGGAATTTTTAATTATAAGGGGTATTTTGTTCAGAATTTCTTTTTTTTGTAATGAGCGAGAAAGTTTCAGTAGTTTGTCCAGAAATTTTTATTGCAATTAAAAATTTTAGTATTTATTTAGTATTTTGTCCAGAATTTTTAATTGTAATGAGTGAGAAGAGAAAGACTCTAGCAAGCTTACTTTCCTTTGGCTGGCTCCAGAAGTCCATCCATAAAATATACCAAAAAATTGTTGATGCACTTGGCCACGAAGAAAATCTCTAAGAGTTAATAATATACAAAGCATGTTCTCTGAGAACAGAATAATAAGATTAGAAAATAATACCAAAACAGGTGCTTCCAAATATTTTATGGCTTAAAGAAGAAATCATTTTGAAAATTATAAACTAGTTAGCTCTGAAAAACAACAGAAGCACAACAGATAGACCATAGCAAAAGTGTACTTATGGGGAAAATTTAACCTTAACCTTTTTCCCATAGTAGGAAAAAAAGATTGAGAATTTATTAGCTAAATATTTAACTCAAGAATGTTAAACTGAAGAAGTTAGAAAGATAGTAAATCTTAAGAACGTATGAAGGAGTAATAATGATAATAACAGAAATAAATGAATCTAGAAAACCAATCCACAATAGAATCAGCATAGTATAAAGTTTATTCTTTGAAAAGATTAAAAAGTTACACAAATCTTTAACAACATTAATTAAGGAAAACTAGAGATAATCTATATTTTTATATTAAATTATTTACTAGTAGATTATGCATTTATAATAATTTAATATGAAAATGTAGATTTTATGGACAATTTTCTAGAGAGATATACCTTACCAAAAGTGATCCAAGAGGATATTGAAAAACTCAATACACTTATGTCCATTAAAGAAATACACTGTTAAAAAAAAAAAAAGAAATCAGGAGTTCTAGTTAGTGATATGCTTTTGTTGAACAATCAGGAAACATAGATAATTACTAACTTTAAATTTTTCTAGAGAAGAGAAAAAGAAGAAAATGTCTCCTGCTCCCTGGTCAGCCACTTACTAGCTCTATAGTCCAAGGAAAATGCCCAGAACTCTCACTTGCCAAGTGGGGATAATGACGAGTATCTATCTCATAGAATTGTGATGATTAAATGGGAAAGAAAATGAGGTGCTAAGAGCAGTGTCTGACACATAGTAAGTGCCAAATACATTTTAGCTATTCTTTTCTTATTTTTATGGTACCCAAACCAGAAAAGGTCAGTGCATAAAAGAAAATCTTTAGTCCAGTATTACTTATTAGCATAGAGGGACAATATTAAGTAACACGTTAGCTAACTGTATTCAGTAATATATTAAAAATCCATCATGATCAATTAGTGTATATTCTAGGATTTCAAGGAAGATTTAACATTAAAAAAATTTTTAAATCTTAATAAATTACTACATTAACAGATTAAAAGAGAAAAAATTGAGTGATTCAATAGATGCAGAAAATTCATGCAATAAATGCAGTACTCATTCTTTTTTTTTTTTTTTTTTTGTGACAGAGTCTCACTGTGTTACCCGGGCTAGAGTGCCGTGGCGTCATCCTAGCTCACAGGAACTTCAAACTCCTGGGCTCAAGCAATCCTTCTGCCTCAGCCTCCCAAGTAGCTGGGACTACAGGCATGTGCCACGATGCCCAGCTAATTTTTTCTATCTATTTTTAGTTGTCCAATTAATTTCTTTCTATTTTTAGTAGAGACGGGGTCTGGCTGTTGCTCAGGCTGGTTTCGAACTCCTGAGCTCAAACAATCTGCCCGCCTCGGCCTCCCAGAGTGCTAGGATTACAGGCGTGAGCCACCGCGCCCGGCCCAGTACTCATTCTTGATGAAAACTTTTCATAAACTGGGAATAGGAAGGAACTTGCCCACCTATCAAAGTGTATCTCAACCTGTAGCAAATATTATTAATGATGAAACCTTACAAAATCTCCATTAAAGTAGGGAGCTAAACAAGTATTTTGCTGGAGTTTTTAAACCAGTGCTATAAGACAATGAAAATAAGTAAGAGAAATGAAAATTGGAAAAAGAGAAACTAAATTTTCATAATTTACAGATGATATCATAATACGTGTACAAAACCCGAGATGGCATATAAACAAATTATTTGAATTAGTAAGAGTTAAGCATGTTCCTGGATACAGAATCTATACATAAAAACCATTGGCATCCTTATTCATTCCCAATATGCTTAAACTATTATGGAAATGAATATCAAATTCATAAGAGAAACAAAAACTCAAAGGCACTTGTATGTTTCCTAAAGGGCATAAGAGAACACTGAAAAGCTGGATCTTAATCGACGAGAAGACTTAACATTGTTAGGAAATAAATTCTTCCCCAATTAATTTATAAGTCCTATACAATGTCAGTTAAACTGACTCTAAAATTCCTGTAGAACATGAAAGGGCCAAAAATATATAAGCCTCTTTTGAATAGGAAAGGAGAGGAAATTCTTTGCAAATGTAAGGGCAAATTATAAAATTATAAGTATTAGCCATCTTACTGTTTGTACAGGGCTCACCAAATCAACCAATGGAAAGGAATAAAGAACACAGAAAAAGACTTATGCATATGTAAGAACTCAGTAATGGTGGCATTAATAATTAGTTGTGAAAGAACAAAGTTTTTAATAAATGGTTCCAGGTAAAATAATTAGCCTTATTAAAAATGTTGTAATTCACACCACATTAAAAATAAATTCCAGATGGATCAAAGACCCAAATGTGCGAAAAAATTTTCTAACACTTTTGGAAGGAAATACAGGATAATGTCTTATTTTAAACAGGACCATAATAAGCACAAAGTTCAAAGGAATACATCGGTCACATTGACCCTGTTAAAATGCACGTTTCTTTACTATAAGATACTGTGAAGAAAGTTAATAAAAATAATAATCTGAGAAAAGCAATTTACAACACATGTAACAGCAAAAATTGGTGTCTTATTGTAGTAAAAAAATCTTCTGAAAATGAGTAAGAATAAGATAAATTAAGAAGCCGATTGGCAGGCAGGTGAGAAGATCTTTAATCTGAATAGATGAGGTGGAATGATCACGAGTTTGAAAATGGAATACCATTTCACATCCGCCATCGGCAGACCTGCGACAATTCAAACCTCTGACAATACCCAGATTGTAGGGGTGTGAAGAAACAAACTCTCACACCATGTCAGTGGTAGTGTAAATTGGTCAGCAATGTTAGAAAAACACTTAGGGAGTATCAAGGAAAGTGGATAAAGAGTATAATGCATATCCTAGAAATTCTACTTCTTGGCTCTAAAAACCTCTTGTATATTTACATGAGAAGACACCCATACGAGTATTCTCGGTAACGCTATTGTTAAAAGGAGGTTGGGATACAATCTAAATATTTATTGACAAAGAAATGATTAGGTAAATTATGATATATTTATTTAATAGAATAGTATCCAGCAGTTAAAGGAAATCAATTAAGTCTGCAGGAATATTTTGAAAACATAAGGTTAAATTCAACATTAAACTACAAACATATATTTACACAAAATTAAAAATAATGCGAAATGATGCCTATGATTTTAATGAATCTATACATATGTGGTAAAAGAAATAAAAACCAAGACGGGAAGGATGTACGTTCTATCAAGATATTGGTTACATCTGGAAAGGGTGGGAGGCAGAGTAGACGGGAGGGGTAATTCAGGTAAAAAGACGGGGGAAGGATGTGAAAGGAGCTTTCTCTGTATCTGCCATTTTTCATTTTTTTCCCTAAAGTTCTGAAACAGTTAAAAACTTAACGTTTGTTAAATCTGGGTGTTGGGTACAAACTTATCTCTAAATGTTTAAAATGTTTTGTAATAAAGAGGAAAATATAAAAATTGTTTAACAAAAAGAGGTACAGTCACTTTCTGTGTATTCTGTGTGGAGTGATACACAGCTGTATTAGCTGTAGTATCAAGCAGCAAAGAGTTTGCCACTTCTGCTGATTTTACATGTGAACGTGAGCTAAGCCTCACAGGAGAAATGTATAAGCTTGAGAAGTCAAAGCCAAGAGGGAGGGAGAATACTGCTATTGCTAATTATTAAAAAAAAAAAAATAAATAACTACAGGATTCCTCACACAAACTCATGTAACTACGTGCCTGTTACAGAAATTAGACACGGTTTACTATTATTTTTTTATTTTTACTTTTCTCCTCTGGGAAAAGGGGGCAAGTTTTTGCCAAATATATTTAAGTAAAAATATTGTTCTTTGTTTCCTTGAAAATCACATGCTAGTATATAATCATATGGAGTAATTTTATTTTCTCTTCCAGAATTAGTTTATTTGGTGTACTTTAAAGTATATATCCCAGGGAATGTATTGATGCTGGATTTAAATCTTTAAACTTTCTGGTTTCTCTATGTATGTTTGATTTCAAGAGTTTCAAAAATGAAATGCTAAATTGAATTGATTATTAGTATAGAATAAAATTTTAGTTTTTGTCAGGTAGTGTCTCCTTCTCTTTCTCTCTCTCTCTCCAAATTCTAAAACAAAAGCTTTCATCAGTTTTTATTTTAAATTAAATTGATTATTTATAAAAATTGGGTACATATTACTAGAATAAGCCACTCAGATCAATTAAAAAAGTTAAAATGGTTGTGTATGTCACCTTGAAGTGATGCATTTTAAAACAATATAATTTCATTATATTACAATGTTAAATAATTACTCTGGCTGTGAGAAGCACAGTTAGGGTTATCTGGTATAATGTTTAATTTTATGTGTCAACTTAGCTAGGCTATAGTGTCCAGTTGTTCGGTCAAACATCAGTCTAGATGTTACTGTGAAGGTATTTTTTAGATGTGATTAATAGTTAAATCAGTAGACTTTGAGGAAAGCAGATTACCCACCAGAATGTAGGTGGGCCTCATCTAATCAGTTGAGGCCTTAAGAGCAAAGAGTGAGAGATTTCCCAAAGAAGAAGAAATTCTCCTCTAGTCTGTAACATAGAAATCCTGCCTGAGTTTCCATCCTGTGGTCCTGTGGAATTTGGTCTCAAGACTGCAACATCAGCTCTGACCTCAGTTTCCAGTCTGTTGGCCTGGCCTATAGATTTTGGATTTACCAGCCCCCACAATTGTGTGAGCGAATTCCTTAAAATCAATCTCTCTCTTTCTCTAGATATGAATATATCTATAAAGATATCTAGATATCTATCTTATCTATCTTTCATCTCTCATCTATCTATATCTAGATACATAAATATAAACATCTCTCTTCATTGCCCTTTCCCCTACCCCCAGCCTGTTGATTCTATTTCTCTGGAGAATCCTGACTAACATAGTTGCTTATTAGCCAATTGAAATAAGTGGTCACCAATATTAGAGTTTCCCAACTGTTTTAACACATGCAGGTATACAAAGTTTTCCAAACATCTAGGACAGTTTTTTTTTTTTCCCCCCTCCAGAACAAATGAGTTTATTTGGAAATATGCAAATGATTGCATTCCAGGATATGAATGCTATCAACAATCATAGGCATATCCAGGGGGGTAGAAGCTTCATCTTTGTTTAGAGACAAAGGGAAGATGACCACCTAAGCTGCTTTGAAAAAAGGTTCTTAGGTCACAGAAGCTCATTATAGGAGTTGGCTGGAGACAGCTGTTGCCAGGTAAGTGTCCTTGTGCAGGCGGCTTATCTAATAATACTGCAGTCTTGAGGAATGTCTTGTGATAAGTACTGTTACAGGCATGAGAGCTTCCCCTGTATAGCCTCCTGACTCCTATTTTTTTTCTTCTTCTTCATTTGGAGACAGGGTCTCACTCCAGGCTGGAGCATAGTGATGGTGTGATCATAGTTCACTGTTACCTCAAATTTCTGGGTTCAAGCAGTCCTCCTGCCTCAGCCTTCCAAGTACCTGGGACTACAGGCATGCACCACCACATCTGGCTAATTTTTCTATTTTTGGTAGAGACAGGGTCTTACTCTTGCTCAGACTGGTCTCAAACTCCTGACTTCAAGTGATCTTCCCTCCTGGGCCTCCCAGAGTGCTAGGATTACATGTATGAGTCACTGCACCTGGTCATAGGACATTTTTTAGGCCAAAAATAATTTAACTTCTTTTACTGCACCAATTGGAAAAAAGTTGCCCATATTTGAGATTTGAGGTACCCCAACAATCACCAGGGCCTAGGCTGGATCCTGTGTGATCCTTTCCCTGTAGCTTTCCACCCTTCCATAACATAGATGCAAAAAGCAGAGGGGAGGCCCTGTGTCCAGTAGGGTGGCCCTGATGGAAACAGAACACAAACATGTAGTAGCACATACAAAGCTGTTTTATACAGTAGGAAGGGGAAAAAATATCCTAGAAAAACAAGGAAGAAAGTGAGTCTTTGGGATGTTAGCTATTAACCATCAATGTGGAAAGAGAAATAATTTTCTAATTTCTGTAGGACCTGGACATAAAATAGTGTGGCCTTCTCACTTGGACAATTCAATCTGTGTGTGCTGAAGTAGGAGTGAAAATAATAATAATGCATACACAAAGAGTGCAATGAGCACCATCTGAGAGATGGACATGCTTGAAACTCAGACTCGGGGGGGAGGGGGGTAAGGGCAACATACGTAACCTAAACATCTGTACCCCCATAATATGCTGAAATAAAAAAAAAAAAGCTTTGAGCCCACTGGAGGAGGAAAGGGGATGTTAACAACTCCACCCTTTCTTCCTCCTTGTGCTTGAATCTTTCTTTGTGTTCTATTTTGTGCTCTGGACACTCGGGAGATGATTTTTCTGGAAAGAGCAACTAGAATGTTTGCAAAGGAGAGTTAAGAGGAGAGCTGAAGAATAACTAAAAATTTTAAATGGCAGAACACATGATTTATTTGGGTTTCCTACACACCCAGTTGCGCCAATAAATAGATGAGATCAGTTTTCTCATCTGTGAAGTAAAGAAGTTGGATGTCTTCACTAGATGATCTCTACAGGCTCTGGCCATTTAAAAATTCTGTGAAAATGGACAATGCAGAGAAAAAGTACTTCAGAGCTCTTATTCTCTGCTCATTCACACAATAAACAGAATTACAGTTTGGTTTGTTATTTCCATATGAAGAGAGTGGCTGTTATACAAATAAAGACCAGAAACATAATTTATTTTATAAAACTAAATTTAAAAAGCACTGCTAATAGACTATGGAGATAGCCAGAAGTTTAATAACATTATTTACCAGTATTTTTAGCTTTTTAGATATGAAGCAAGGTTCACATTAGTTAACTTAAAGTCTTGCAAAATATTTAATTCTAACAGAGGAATAAAAAATTGAGTTTGAAAATCAAATCAAAATGCATTAAAGACTTAAATCTAAGACCTGAAATGATGAAACTACCAGAAGAAAACATTGGGAAAATGCTTGAGGACATTGGTCTTGGCAAGGACTTCTTGAGTAATATCCACAAAGCACAGGCAACAGAAGCAAAATTGGACAAAAGGGATCGCATCAAGCTAAAAAGTTCCTGCACAGCAAAGGAAATAATCAACAAAGTGAAGAGACAACCCACAGAATGGGAGAAAATATTTACAAACTATGCATCTGATAAAGGACAAAGAACTAGAACATTTAAGGAGTTCCAACAACTCAACAGGAAAAAATCAAATAATCTAATTAAAAAGTGGGCAAAGGATCTGAATAGACATTTCTCAAAAGAAGATATACAAATGGCCAACAGGTATATGAAAAAATGCTCAACATCATTGGTTATCAGAGTAATGCAGATCAAAACTACAATGAGATATCATCTCACCCCAGTTAAAATGGTTTTTATTAAAAAGACAGGCAATAACAAAAGGGGAACTCTCACCTGCTGTTGGTGGGAATGTAAACTAGTGCAACCACTGTGGAATATAGTATGAAGGTTCCACAGAAAACTAAAAATAGAGCTACCATATGACCCAAAATCCCACTGCTAGGTATATATCCAAAAGAAGGGAATGCAGTATATCAAAAAGATATCTTCACTCCCATGTTTATTGCAGCACTACTCACAATAGGCAAGGTTTGAAGTCGACCTAAGTGTCCATTAATGGATGAATGGATAAAGAAATTGTGGTGCATATGCACAATGGAATATTGTACAGCCATTACAAAGAATAAAAATGTATTTATAATTACTTTATTATGAAATATAATTTGTTTTAGCAGTAAAAAAAAAAATGAAATCCTGCCTATTTGCAACAACATGGGTGGAACTGGAGAACATTATGTTAAGTGTAATAAACCAAGCACAGAAAGATAAATCTCACATATTCTCACTCATATGTGGGAGCTAAATATCAAAAACAGTTGGTCTCATGGAGATAGAGAGTAGAATGATGGTTACTAGACACTGGGAAGGGTGGCAGGGAAAGGGGTGATAACGTTTATGGTTAATGGGTACAAACATATAGTTAGATAGCCAGATAGAATGAACAATATTTAATAGCACAGCAAAGTGACTATAATCAACAATAGGTATACTTTAAAATAACTAAAAGAGTGGAATTGGAATGTTCCTAACACAAAGAAATGATAAATGCCTGAGGTAATGGATACCCCAATTACCCTGATTTGATTAGTACACATTGTATGCCTATATCAAAACATCATATGTACCCAACAAATATATACAACTATTATGTGTCCATAAGAACAATAAAATATTAAAAAATGGAGTTTAAAAATTCCTTTGTATTTTCTGCTTGTACAATTATTTGAAAAGTACCACAATTTTTATGAACCTCAATTTCTTCATGTTTAAAATTGGAATAACAACTTCCTATTTAGTTGGTATTAAAGGGTAAGTGAAGCATTATATGTGAAAGTCCCTGACATAACCAATGTTGAACTCTTCCTTCCAAATTTTCTCTTCCTTCTGTATTCCCCATCTTGATGGTCTACCCATAAGTTATTCTCTGTTGCCAAGCTAGAAATCTGGGAGTTACCCTAAATTGATATTTTCCAAACCATTATAATATAAACAATTTATGAAGCCAATATTTAAAGAAACAATAGAATATAAAAATATTAGAAACCATCACATGTATTAAAGGTATATATTATTTTGCAAAAATTTTTGTATCATTAAAATGTATGTTTGTTTGTGGAGAGGCACAGGGGAGCGGCTTCTGATATGGAAAGTATTTTTTAATGTGGGTTATAGTTAAAAAAAAAAATGTCTGAAACACTGTCCTAGGATATACTTTCTTTCCCCTATGTACAACTGGTCTCCAGCTAAATTGGTCTCTACTGAAAATGGAAAAAATTAGCCGGGCGTGGCAGTGCACACTTGTAGAAGTCCCAGCTATGTGGGAGGCTGAGACAGGAGGATTGCTTGAGTCCAGGACTTTGAGGTTGCTGTGAGCTAGGCTGATGACACTGCACTCTAGCTAGCCCAGGAGACAGAGAGAGACTCTGTCTAAAAAAAAAAAAAAAAAAAAAAAAAAAAAAAAAAAAAAAAAAAAAAAAAAAAAAAAGGAAAGAAAGAATGAAAGAAAGAAAGAAAGAAAGAGTATATCTAAATAAGTTAACCCTACAGAGAGATACTATTTTTAGGATGGACAGTCAGTGTTTAATAATCACCGAGTGTATTGGGGGCATTTCAAATACATGGTTGTAAAATAAGTGAGTACCTCAAACACTTCCTGAATTCATCTTATGCCCTTCTCATCCTCAGGTTTGATTTTAGCCTCAGCTTGGGACAGAGTTAGTTTCTTGCAGAAGTCTGTAACTAACTTTGTGGTGACAGGGTCTCATCTCTAGCATGCATTCTTTATAAGTCAGACCACTTCACTACCAAACCCCTTGCTGGCTGCACTCGTTGGCTCCATTCCGAGTTCAGCTCCTCACACTAGCCTACAAATCCCTACATGATTGACTCTTCATGTCCTTATCTCTTATGTATCAGCTCGTCCTTCTCTCTCCCTTGGTCACTGTCTCCCTGTCACACATATTGGCCCTTTATTTTTATTTTTATTGTTTTAAATTGAAAATTGAAAATGAACCCATATCTGACTTAGGATAAAAATTTGGGGGAAGGGAGTTGAGTCTTGGTCACTCCTGTGACTTTTGCTGGTCAATGGTTGGGGGTGGGCTTGCTCAATGGCTCAGGATTTATTTAGTCAACTGATCGAGCACATGTTCAACTGAATGGGCTGAGACAGGTAGTGTCAAGGTATCCTCATGGATGTCCTCTCAAACCTGTCTGATAACAAGCCAATTCTTGCAAACCACATTTCTTATCAGAGAGCAATCCATTGTCAATAAAGTTATTATATAACAGTGGCTGAAGGCTGAAGAATAGAATAGTGGCTGAGGGAAAAATAAAGATTCCGTACTCAAAGAGCAGTAAAATGATTATTTACAACCCCAGGTTGGGGGTACATAATCTCATCAGTTCAGATAATTAAATGTTATGAAAAAAGATCATAATAACTTATCCCGTCTGAGGTAATAAATATACTCCCTGCTATGGTTTGAATGTTTGTGTCCCTTCCAAAATTCATGTTGAAACTTAGTCCCCAGTGCAACAGTATTAAGAGGTGTGGCCTTTGCGAGATGATTAGGTCATGAGGGCTCTGCCCTCATAAACGGATTTCCCTTAGAATTGATTAGTGCTTTTATAAAAGGGCTGAAGGGAACAAGTTAGGTCCCCTTTTGCCTTTGCATACAGCATTCAAGGCTCCATCTTGGAAGACATTGAACATGCTGGTTCCTTGATCTTAAATTTTCCAGCCTCCAGAACTATGACAAATACATTTCTATTATTTATAAAATACCTAGTTTCAGGAATTTTGTTATAACAGCTCAAACTGATGAAGACCCTCCCCTTTGTTTAAAAACTTTTTTTATCATGCTAATGAGATAATGATTAAGATATATGAAACATTTGAAAGACTATGAAAGATAAACATAGACATATTGGCCCTGTTAAAATTTTAATTTGAAATGTGTAGGAGAATTTTATTTGTATATTTAAGAAAAATGGATTAGCATATATATTTGGTTCATTAGATTTACAAAAGTTGCTTAAATACTTATAAATAATTTGTTAGTTAGAAATTTGCATTAGTTTTCTAGGGCTGCTATAATAAAGCACCATAGATTGGGTGGCTTAAACAACAGGAAATTTATTGTTTCGCAGTTCTGGAGGCTAGAGGTCCAAAATCAAGGTTTTGGGAGGGTTGGTTCCTTCTGAGGGCTGTGAGGGAAAATCTATCCTATGCCTCTCTCCAAGCTTCTGGTTGGTTTGCTGGCAACATTTGGCATTTGTGAGCTTGTAGAAGCATCACTCTGGTCTCTTTCTTCTCTCTCTCACTAGCATGGTGTGCATGTCTGTGTCCAATTTTCCCTGTTTATGAGGACCCCAGTCGTATTGGATCAGGGACCCACCCTATTCCAGTATGACCACCTATTAACTAATTCCATCTGCAGTGACCCCATTTCTAAATAAGGTTGCATCCTGAGGTAGTGGGACTTAGGACTTTAATATATAAATTTGGGGAGGACACAATTAAGCTCAAATCCATAATGGCATTTGTCTAACTTATTAAGAGTTTGAATTGAGGAAAGAGATCAGCTATATTAAATTTGAAAAATGATTGAGTAAAACTCGCCATTCTTATTTGAAATAGATTTAAGGTTTTAAAAGTTTATGTTGACATAAAGGATTAAGAAAAATTTAAGTTAAAGATTTTTAATTTTAATTGATAAGTTAAAAGACAGGCAATTTTAAGTTTTGCTTTCTGCACACAAATCTTTTCAGATATTAAACACTCAACTGAAACTCTTCATCAATCAAAGGTTAGCTGAATATAATACTATATGCCATGGCCATGGTCATCAACATTTCTTTATATGCATTCAACTCCTAAGGAATAAAAAACATACTTAAGCTTCTAGTTCACTCTAGAAAAATCTAAATCAATGTGGGTTTATTTATTTATTTTGGTGAATAAACCTAATTGAAATAAAAAACGAAACTAGCTTGAAGTGTCTTATTTTCACAATGGAGACTGGAACCCAGAAATTAGACTTTTGCCATTACTAATAATATTAATAATATTATGACATTAAGTAATCTGGGTAAATTGCCTTTGAAACTATACAGAGTTGATAAAGTCAATATTGGCATAGTTCACATTATAGGACTGTATAACATAATCATTCTGATTTCCCTGTTTACCAAACACACAAAGATTAATGTTTTCCAATAAGATATATTTTTTCATTAATAGTTTTTACATTTTATGCAATAACATTTTTATAAGTAGATGTCTAAAGTAAACAGACTGATGTGATTAAAACCCATATGCCTAGATGTATTTTCAATGTTATCCTATTAGTACTTTTAAGTATATGTTGTATCTATCCAACACAAAATGTATTTACGCTTGTTTAGTACTCTTTTAGAGACCTAAAACTTGGTCCCTAGTCTCTGTATTTATTACTTTATTTAAGTATGCATTTTAAAATATATATGGAGGAGGAGCCAAGATGGCGGACGAGAAAAGCCGCCAGTCAGAGTGTCTCTGCAAAAAAGGCAAATTTTGGAAGAAAGAGAAAAAAATAAACTAGCAGAGAAACATAGATCAGGTGAGGGTCAGAAGGAAGGGTGCCTGAAACTACAGGGAAGACTTTGCGGAGAAGTACTGGAAGGAGAAAGGTCCCGAGAGGCTTGGAGACCAGCGACAAGGGTAGGTGGAGCAGATAACTTTCCCCTCCTTTGCATCTCAGACTGCTGGTGGGCTCCTGAGCGGTTGGAGAGACCTGGCGACACCAGCCCAGAGACGGCTGCCACCAGTGAGCGGTGGCCTCTTGCGGACTCAGCGCCTGGCTCCCAGCTCCCTCAGGGCACCTCCCTGGACACAGACCCGAGCCTATCAGCAGACGCCATATTGCTCCATTCTCTCCTTCCCCCTCCCTACCCATGGGTGCCCAGAGAGACAATTTAGCCATCACATGGAGGCATCTTCAAGGAATGGGACCTTTTATTTTGGGGCCCTACAGCAGACTGATGGGTACTCAGACTGCGAGTTCCCTACCTGCCAGCCCTCCCAGGTGCTACTTGCCTGGGGACTCCAGGAGAGTGAGGCAAATCCTGAGGCGGAGTGAAATAGATCCAGCTTGGGCACCCTGTAGGTGATTCAAGACCAGCACCCCTCCCCCTGGCAGGGTCAGGGATTGATCTCCAGGGCCCAGGGCACAGGTCTGCAGACCAGACCCCATATACCCAGGTCACAATCGCACTGCCCTGGGGCAAAGAAGAGAGATCTGTGAAAGAGCCTACTGAGGAATGTGTGCCTTCAGGGGCAGACCAGCATGCCGGAGTGGCAGCTCTCCTCCCAAAAGAGGGCTGTGCACCCAGCTCAGGCTGCAATCCTGGGTAGGCAACCTCCCGACCCACGTCACAGCCAGGGGAGATCCATCGGCCTGAGGTCCCACTTGCTGGCAGAGGCCTGGGAGAGGCCACGGGGAGGGGGAGGGTGAAGGGGAGCAAGACCTGCTCCAGAGTGTGGGTCTTGGACAGCCCCACCCCCCCAAGCCCAGACTTTCAGCTGAGTGGAGCCATTTAAGCCCCTCCCAGCAGCATTGCACAGAAACAAAGAGCAGACCTTTGACCACTGCTAACAACAGTTGTGGAGCCTGAGGGGAGGCTTACCCAACCCAGCCCCACACAGACTCACTCCTGGTCCTGCCCCCACTGAGGTGGAGAATAGGACACACCTGGAAATTCCAGGACCCCACCCACCACCTGAGGCACAAGAGGGCCTCTCTAGAGGAACAAGAGCTAGCGACAGGACCCAAAAACAGCACGCTCCTCTCTGCAAGTGCCACCTACTGACAGGGAGGTCATCCTGCACACCCTTTTACTGCATCTACTGATTCATCATAAAGGGTGTGGTCAAATCTCACCCACAAACACCACCTACTGGCTCATAGACAAAACAGGGTGCATCATTTTCCAAATGAAAATCTAAAGGCAAGAAGGAACAACTGATCCAGATGGGAAGGAACCAGTGAAAGAACTCTGGAAGTATAAAGACTCGAATGGAAAGCAAGCCTCCAAAGAGAAAAAATAGCTCCCCAACAATGGACATTAACCAAACTCAGAACACTAAAATGACAGAAGAAGAATTTCAAACATGGATTGTAAGAAAACTGAATGATATGCAAGAAAAAATGGATAACCAACACAAAGAAACCACAAGAAAAAAATCCAGGACTTGGAAGAAAAATTCACTAAAGAAATTCAAATATTAAGGAAAAATCAAACCGATCTCTGGGAAATGAAGGACTTATTCAGGGAACTACAAAACACCGTGGAAAGCCTCAAGAATAGGGTAGATCAAACAGAAGAAAGAGTCTCAGATATTGAAGACAACTCCTTCCAATTAAATAAGTCAGTCACAGAGATCGAGCAGAAAATTAACAGAAAAGAAATAAGCCTAAAGAAATGTGGGATTATGTGAAAAAACCAAACCTGAGGGTGATAGGGGTTCTGGAAGGTGAAGAAGAAAACAATGAAGGGCTGGATAAGCTATTTGAAGAATTAATAGAGGAGAATTTCCCAGGCCTTGTTAAAATCTAGATATACAGGTACAAGAAGCTCAAAAGACCCCAGGGAGATTAAATGCAAATAGGAAGACACCATGTCATGCAGTCATCAGATTGACCAAAATAGCCACTATAGAGGCCCTTCTATGAGCTGTCAGGTGAAAGAAACAAGTAACATACAAAGGAAAGCCCATCAGAATAACTCCAGATTTCTCAACTGAAACCCTACAAGCAAGAAGAGCCTGGGACCCCATTCTCACTCTTCTGAAACAGAATAATGCCCAGCCTAGAATCTTGTACCCTGCTAAACTAAGTTTCATATATGAAGGAGAAATAAAGACATTCTCAGATAAGCAAAGACTGAGGGAATTCAACAAGACAACACCAGCCCTCCAAGAAGTACTCAAAACAGAATTACACAAGGATCAGCACAATAAACACTCTGGAATGTGAAACCACTTAAAAGTTAAAGATAAAAGGCTAGATTCCACAATGGCTCAAGAGAGAAAACAAAGCAACAAAATGCAACCCAACAGAATGAACAGTAATTCATCCCACTTATCGGTTCTCTCAATAAATGTGAATGGTTTGAACTCCCCTCTCAAGAGACATAGGCTGGACAAATGGATAAGAAAAAACAAGCCAAGCAACCGCTATCTCCAGGAAATGCATCTAACCTGCAAGGATGCATTTAGACTCAAAGTAAAGGGGTGGGAATCAATATTTCAGGCAAATGGAAGCCAAAAGAAGGCTGGTGTGTCAGTTTTGATCTCAGATAACTTGGTTTTTAAATCAACAAAAGTAATGAAAGAAAAAAGGGGGTCACCATATAATGGTGAAGGGTACAGATCAACAAGAAGACATAACAATTCTAAATACGTATGCACCCAACTTAGGTGCATCCAGATTCATAAAGCAAACTCTACTTGATCTAAACAAATTGATAGACAGCAATACCATAATAGTCGGAGACTTCAACACCCCGCTGACAGCACAGGACAGATCCTCCAAACAGAAAATTAACAAAGAAATAACAGACTTAAACAGAACTCTAGAACAAATGGGCTTGACTGACATTTGCAGGACATTCTACCCAAAAACCACTGAATACATGTTCTTCTCATCAGCTCATGGGACATTCTCTAAGATTGACCATATTCTAGGACACAAAGCATGTCTCAAAAAATTAAAAAAAATATAAATCATACCATGCATCTTCTCAGATTACAGTGGAATAAAAACAGAAATCAATTCCAACAGAAACCCTCATCTCTACACAAAGTCATGGAAATTAAACAACTTTCTGCTGAACGATTCCTTCATAAATGAGGAAGTAAAGATGGAAATCAAAAGATTCTTTGAACTAAATGACAAAGGTGACATAAGTTATCAAAATCTGTGGGACACAGCCAAAGCAGTCCTGAGAGGAAAGTTTACTTCCGTAAGTGCCTATATCCAAAAGTCAAAAAGATCACAAATGGACAACCTAATGAATCCAGTCAAAGAACTGGAAAAAGAAGAACAGACCAACCCCAAACCTAGCAGAAGAAGGGAAATTAATAAGATCAAATCAGAACTAAATGAAATTGACAACAGGGAAACTATACGGAAAATTAATAAAACAAAAAGCTGGTTCTTTGAAAAAATAAACAAAATTGGCACACCTTTGGCTAAACTGAAAAAAACAGAAAAAAATTCCTAATAAGCTCCATCAGGAAAAAAAGGAGAAGTTACAACTGATGCGGTGGAGATTCAAGATATAATTTATGAATATTACAAAAATCTTTATGCACACAAACTGGAAAATGTGGAGGAAATGGACATGTTTTTAGAAACACACAGCCTCACTAGGCTCAACCAGGAAGAAATAGAGTTCCCGAACAGACCAATATCAAGGACCGAAATTGAAACAGCAATAAAAAACATTCCAAAAAAGAAAAGTCCCGGACCAGATGGTTTCACACCCAAATTTTACCCCACCTACAAAGAAGAACTGGTGCCTCTCCTGAAGAAATTATTCCACAACATCGAGAAGGATGGATTCCTCCCCAACACGTTTTATGAAGCCAACATAACCCTCATAACATAACCAGGAAAGGACACAACTAAAAAAGAAAACTACAGACAAATATCCGTTATGAACATAGATGCAAAAATTCTCAACCAAATTTTGGCTAACCTAATCCAGGTGCTTATTAAGAAAATTATCCATCATGACTAAGTGGGCTTCATTCCAGAGATGCAGGGATGGTTCAACATACGCAAATCTATAAACGTTAATTCACCACATAAAGAGAAGCAAAAGCAAAAACCATATGATTCTCTCAATAGATGTAGAAAAAGCATTTGGCAAAATTCAACAGCCTTTTATGATAAGAATACTTAACAAAATAGGCATAGATGGGGCTTACCTAAAAATGATACAAGCCATTTATGACAAACCCACAGCCAACATCATACTGACTGGGGAAAAGTTGAAAGCATTCCCATTTAGAACTGGAACCAGACAAGGTTGCCCACTATCTCCACTTCTATTCAACATAGTGTTGGAAGTCCTGGCCACAGCAATCAGGCAAGAGAGTGGAATTAAAGGCATACGAATGGGAACAGAAGAGATCAAACTCTCACTATTTGCTGATGACATGATATTATATCTAGAAAACCCCATGGATTCAACCAAGAGGCTCCTAGAATTGATAAATGAATTCAGTAAAGTCTCGGGATAAAAAATCAATACACACAAATCATAGGCTTTCGTATGTGCCAATAGCAGTCATACCGAGAACCAAATCAAAACCTCAATTTGCTTCACAATAGCAGCAAAGAAAATAAAGCATCTAGGAATATATTTAACTAAGGAGGTAAAAGACCTCTACGGGGAGAACTATGAAACATTGAGGAAGGAAATAGCAGAGGACGTAAACAGGTGGAAAACCATACCATGCTCGTAGGTCAGCAGAATCAACATTGTTAAGATGTCTATCCTACCCAAAGTGATCTACAGATTCAATGCAATCCCTATTAAAATGCCAACATCATTCTTCACAGATGTAGAAAAATTAATTTTATGCTTCATATGGAACCAGAGAAGACCCTACATAGGACAAACAATTCTAGGCAATAAAAACAAAATGGGAGGTATCAACTTACCAGACTTCAAACTTTATTATAAGCCTGTAGTAATCAAACAGCTTGATACTGGCACAAAAATAGAGCCATTGACCAGTGACACAGAACTGAGAACCCAGATATAAAACCATCCTCACATAGCCACCTAATCTTTGCCAAAGCAGACAAAAACATACACTGGGGAAAAGAGTCCTTATTCAATAAATGGTGCTGGGAAAACTGTATAGCCACATGTAGAAGACTGAACCAGGATCCACACCTTTCACCTCTCACAAAAATCAACTCATGCTGGGTAACACATTTAAACCTAAGGAGCGAAACTATTAGAATTCTAGAGGAAGATGTTGGAAATACTCTTCTAGACATTGGCCTAGGCAAAGAATTTATGAAGAAGACCCCAAAGGCAATCACAGCAACAACCAAAATAAATAAATGGGACCTGATCAAATTAAAAAGCTTCTGCATAGCCAAAGAAACTGTCACAAGAGCAAACAGACAACCTACAGAATGGGAGAAAAATTTTTGCATGCTACAAATCCAATAAAGGGCTGATAACTAGAATCTACTTAGAACTCAGGAAAATCAACAAGAAAAAAATCAAACAACCCTATCAAAAAGTGGGCAAAGGACATGAACAGAAACTTTTCAAAAGAAGACAGAATAATGGCCCAAAAACATATGAAAAAATGCTGAACATCTCTAATCATTAGGGAAATGCAAATCAAAACCACAATGAGATATCACTTCTCTCCAGTGAGAATGGCCTTTCTCAAAAAGTCCCAAAACAATAAATGTTGGTGTGGATGCTGAGAGATAGGAACACTCATACACTGCTGGTGGGACTGCAAACTAGTGCAACCTCTGTGGAAAGCAATATGGAGATACTTTTAAGAGATACAAGTAGAAGTACCATTCGATCCAGCAATCCCATTACTGGGCATCTACCCAAAAGAACAAATGATACTCTATAAGAAAGACACCTGCACCCAAATGTTTATAGCAGCACAATTCGCAATTGGAAAGATGTGGAAACAACCTAAGTGTCCATCAATACCTGAGTGGATTAATAAAATGTGGTATATGTATTCCATAGAGTACTAGTCAGCTTTAAGAAACAATGGTGATATAGCACCTCTTGTATTCTCCTGGATAGAGCTGGAACACATTCTACTAAGTGAAGTATCCCAAGAATGGAAAAACAAGCACCACATGTACTCACCATCAAATTGGTATTAACTCATTAACACATGAGTGTACATATAAGAATAACATCTATTGGATGTTGGGCCGGGTGGGGGGGAGGAGGGGACAGGTAAATGCCTACACAAAGAGAGCAATGCACACCATCTGAGAGATGGACATGCTTGAAGGTCGAACTTGGTGGGGAGGGGGGGCCAGGGCAACAAACATAATCTAAACATCTGTACCCCCATAATATGCTGAAAAAATATATATATGACTTTAGTAGTCAATTGGCGTAATATTTTCACAGTAAAAAAAAACCTTTTAATGTTATTTACAATAGCAAAAGAAAATTAAATAACATCAAACAAATCAAAGAAATTTTAATACTAAATATACTTTCTCAAATTTGGTATTAGATATACTTTTTCAAATAGTATAATAGTATTGAATACAGCCTTTTAAACCTTCTGACGTAGTCCTCCCTGACACATATGTGTGTGTGGAGTAAGGTAGCGTACCCAACCTCTCTTTCTCTTTATCTCTTTTCTCAGGTTGCAAATTATTGAATTTGTTTAAATTGTTGCCTAGATTGCTGTGGCAGCAGAGGTTTATTTTTATTTTTTATAATTTCTATTTTATGTGATTGGAATGTGAACAGGTCTATATCCTTATTTGGGGAGATAAGGATGGAGTCCAGGGGCAAAGTCCGTTTGAGTTGAAGAACCATAAAGGTCTGTGTATGTCAGAATCAATATTAAGGTAGCTATGGAAACACGGAGGGTGCTGTGATCTAAGGCCTTAGGGAGCTCTGTAAACCAGAGGAAGGGCACAGAGATGGAAGGCTAAGCTGTTCTGATTTCAATGCATGTAATTGTAAGAATTTGTTTAGAGTGAACCACAACAATCATTACTACATGTAAATATACAACATGCCTCCTATGGGAAGATAATTTTATCAGATTTGTAAAATCTGGTGTTTTTTGAATTACATTTCCTTACCTTCTATTGCACTCAGTGTTTTACTCAGTAAAAATTACTGTATAAAGTATTCCTGAAATGCAATTATTTGCTCAGCTAACTAGATTCTTGCAATCTAGCCTAAAGAAGTTGAAGAGTTCCATAACTTTTCAAAGTTTATTTTAAATCTGTATTGCATAGCAAAGCAGAAATAAAAAAATCATTTGAAGAATAAGCTTGATCTTTCTAGGTTCTTCCTGATCTTAATCCATCCTTCAAAAAATGTTTTACTTCTTATTATAGGACTCTTATCTCTAGAATTTTATAGCCCAGGATTTCATTCTAAGATGTTTGAAACTTAAAAATATTGTTTAATTCAAAGTTAGGAGAACTGATTCTGGGTCAGCTAGATGGGTATCTAGGTAAGCCTTCAGTGCAATCCTAAAGACAATAATGAAAATATTGATTTGCTATCTTTGTAATAATGGTGAATTGTTAGAATGGAATGTTTAAAAAATTCTAAAAATGTATAGATAAAAATGAAATTATGGGAAGACCATAAATAAAAATGTCATTATCAGAAAGTTACTTATTGTTTGAGGTAGAATTAATATTAATTTGAATCTCCTTATAATAGCAACCTTATTGAGCATAATTACCCAGATGTAACAATAACAAATGAAAGGCATGAAGCTTAGAAAAGTGATAAACTATGACAGAACCATATAGTTGATTAAAGGAAAGAAAACTCAGTGTTCGGATTACTTCTCATTTCAAAGTCCAGTTCTTTCCAACACACCACGCTATCCCCCAGAGGCAGTATTTAAAATGAGAAAATATTGTTCCTCATCCCCTTGACACACTGAGAGTGAGTGACCATTTGTTTAAAAAGAGAAAAAAGCCAAAGCAAACACAACAAAGATTTCTTTCCTTTTCTTTCTGTGTTTTGTCAGCTGATATGAAATGTCAATGTTAAAACTAAAAATGAAGTTTTCATTAAATAGAAACCTCAGCAGAGGACCAAGTGTTCTTCAAGAAAATCTAATTTATTTATTTTTGTGTAATAGGGTATACTAACTAAAAATGTGGTCTTCATTTTTTCCTATTTTTCCTGCCAAACATTGATGGGGTGAAGCTAAAAGGACAAAACAAAACAAATAAAAACAAAACAAACAAACAAACAAAAACAAAAGAAAAACCAACTGTTTTTTATAAAGTGCAAGCAATGAAGGATGTGAAAATTTAGATTGACCTTTCAGATAAAGTGTATTTCTGGATGGCTCTCCTGAGCCCTTGAGTTCAACAAATGTACAGGGAGTACAGACCCGTGGCTTGTAGAAAAAGGTTGAAGTAACTCGAATACATATATATTTTAGCCTAAAAATCTAACAGTTTTGATGGCAATATGAATTGCTGAGTGTATATTTTAGTCAATGTCACATTTCTTTAGACATGTGGCTTCTTTGGGAAAATATGTCTTTTATGGTTTTAATGATTTTTGTATGTATGTAGAGATATGGGTGTTATTTTTGTTCAGTTTGAGGGATAAGCTAGAACTGGTCTTAGAATACCTGAGGTTCTTTACACATTTTTTAAATAAAATATTAATAAATATTATGCAATATGAAGAAACAGTTTTATTGCTCCACCTGCATATATAAATTGCTTGGACAAAGCATTTACATTGCATTCCTGCACTGTGGATAGTATTTTGAAGATGGACAGCCACTTTATTGGCCAGCAAATTAAGTGAGACATAAACAGAAAAGTGGGTATAAAATCAACTATAGAAGACCAAGGATTATGGAATTTCTCAGAGCAGCTGGTGACAAGCTGTTCCACCATGACCTGCTGAGATTTTACGCCAGTCTTCCCAAGAAGGTTTCATATTCTAGTTGGATAGCTTAGTATCTACTAAGTAACTGTTAGAGGTATCCTTGCTCTAGGGGTTGGACAAAGGGCTTGTGTCAGGGGTAAATGTTTATATTTGGACTCAGACACTGCACTGCTGGCTAGCCACATATCTTTTAATAAAGCACTGCATTTGTAAATACGCCCAGACTTAAGTGTACTCTTGTCATTTTAAATACTTATTAACTGAGGCAACCTGTGGCTCACAAGTGAATAGGAGCTGAGACAAATCTCTGGGAAGGTCAAGCAGGTATGATGTCATGCTTTAAGTGAGATTGTAAAAGTGGATTTGGACTAGACTTGGCAATTCTCAGTGTGTACTGGACTACTGATGCCCTTGTTTATAGTATTATTTAAAATGAAATTATCTAGAATGTGCTGATGAATGGTTATGTTCAGATGTAAACTTTCTTTGAGTAAGAGGGGAAAACCACACCCGACTTCTGGGTTGTTTTTAAAGGCAGAACTTGCCACTCTTAAACATCCTGTGAGGTGATGCACTTTGAATTGGAAAATAAAGAATAAGGAGGAAGAACTTAAAATACAGGTATTTTTTTCTCTAATGCTAGAACTTGTGTTATGGGCACATTTATGCCATGTTTAATCTCCTGATTGTGGGCTTTCATTTAGATTATGGCCACTCCAAGTGAGTATTAGTGGAATGTGACATTATTTTTTTTACTTTCTGGCCAGTTAGCTTGAGGATCCCTGTTCTATATTACATTAACATATTAATACATATATGCAATAATATGAAATACATAGAAATTTAAATGCATATCCACATACCTGACTGAAACAGATGTGTATCTTCATTTAACATTAACATTTGGGGAGAATGATATGAAGATAATTCTTAGTATCTTAAGTAAAAGTAAATTGATGGTGAGTGATATGTAAAATTCAAATTGGAAATCCTCTACAGCATGAAGTACCTGGTTTCCTCAACAAATAACTTTCATGGAAAAAAGAACGAGAGATAGTGAGATAATTTATTCATGAAAAAATGAGATGTAACAACCAGTTAAAATGTATGGGGTTTATAGGATCCCTTTTCAAACAAATTGTAAATATATGACAATTGGGAGAATATAAACATCATTTATAAATTTGATAGTAAAAAATTACTGTTAATTTTTGGGGTATGATAACAACATGGTTGAGTTGGTGGTTGTTGAGGTTGGGTGATGTGTATGTGATAGTTCATTATACTCTTAACTTATGTGTGTTTTGAAATAATACAAAGTAAAAAAAAAGGTAAACTGATAGTTACTTGACAGATCTTTCTGTTTGGCAAAAATAAGTTAAAACTTTGATAGCATGTGAAGATCTGGGCTTAGAGTGCATCTTGAAATTCCTATTAAAGCTTACTATAAATAATGTGAAAACTTATTTTTATGGCTAGTACAATTATCATTACTTATTACCAGAAGCACTGTGGCTGACCTCCTCTTTTTAAATGAAATCTCATAATTTTCCTAAAAGGGCACGTCGGTACATTCCCAAATGCAGTGCAGAAATCCCATCCCTATTAAGATGTTTCAGTCACTAAATTTCTTCCTCAAATTATTTTCTTGGGCAACTTATCTTCTTTGATTTTTGATGTCAGTTTTCTGAAGAAAGAGAAAACTAATTATGTTTTGCTCATAAGACAGGCATCAGGTAATGTTGGCAATATAGATGTTTCTCAGCTTAAACATTAAGAATCTGAGGCTGAGGTCTTTGTGAACAAAGGTAGACTCGAGTCAGTCTTTCGTTCATTGGCTGTCTGAAGTTCCCTGTAACCCTTGACTCTAACTACATGCCCATATCAGTTTGGCCACATTGACTAAGACAACGAGTTATGTTAATGTGTAATGAAAGTGAGAGAAACTGTATAATCAATTAGTACTAAAAATTACTAGCTAACATTGATTTAGTGCTCATAGCATATTTGGCACTGTGCTAAATCCTCTGTTTACAAAACTCCATTTATTTCTCACCACAAACCAGTAGGGTAGGTGAAATTCTTACCTGCCTATAAATAAAACCGAGGCTCGAAAAAATCTTAAACAGTTTTTCTATGGTTGTATTGCTGGCAAGTGATGGATCTTCAATTTGAATGTGGATATGCACTTAATAAATTTTTGTAAATGTTTGCCATTGTCAAGGGTGCTAGTTTTTTTTTTTTTTTTATCATTTTAAAAGTTGAAAAAAACTGCTCAACTGTATCAACTATATATCCTGTACTCAGGATATTTAAAATTATTCTCAAGATATTAGGGAACAATAAGGCCCTCTGATACTTTGGAGAACTTTAGTAAGTGTATGATTCAGCCAAAGGGGTGGGACTAGTGAACACATGGAGATTCAACTTTTTTGAGTACAAGAGTATAATAGACCTCTTAGTGAATACAGCCTTGAAGATCAAGTAAATGAAAGCATAAGGCATGAAAAGAGAAGAATTTTAGAGAACAGGCTAAATTTGAAAAGAAAAGTAAGGGGTTTATACCATGATTATATTAATTAGTTTTGATTTTGTGTAAGTGAGTTGAAATTTAATTATCACCCTCATTCTATTGTGCATTTGGTCAGCTCCAGACTAACTAGCTCAAAAGTCTGTATTCTGCCCCTGCTCTATGTCATTGGATATGTCATACTTTATATCATATTAAACATTGTCTGTCCTCTGGTTTATTGACTTATTCATTAGCTGCTCTTTTCTTCCCTGCCTTGCCCTTATTGTTTCTTTCTAGCATCTACTCTCAAATGTTCTTAAAGAATTCATCAAACAGGGGTCTGTATGTCTAGCTAAAAAAAGAAAGGTCTGGCAAATGGTTCAAATGTTCAGGAAAACCAATCAACCAGACAACTAATCAACAAGTCTTGACATCAATGACTTCCATTAAGAAGCCAGAACAATTTCACCTCTACTTCTGGCTCCCCTTGCCTATTCTAATCATCTCAACAGAAAATGCTGGATCTGATGTTTGCTGTGAAAAGGCCAGTGGTAAAATGAATTGTTTTCATTTCTTAGTATATGTTAATAGCTCTTTTAGAAAATTGTTATTTATTTTTATTGTGGTGAAACATACATAAAATTTACCACTTTAACCATTTTTAAGTGCAGAGTTCAGTGGCATTAAGTACATTCATATTGTTGGACAACCATCACCACCATTCACGTGTAGAACTTTTTCATCGTCCTGAACTGAAACTTGGTATCCATTAAACAATAACTACTCTTACTTTTTCTGTCTAGCCTCTGACAATCTTTATTCTACTTTCTGTCTCTATGAATTTGACTATTCTAGGTCCCTGATATAAGTGGAATCATACAATACTTGTCCTTTTGTGTCTGGCTTATTTCACTTAGAATAATGATTTCAAGGTTATTCCATGTTGTATCATGTATTGGAATTGCTAATAGATCTTTGATTCCAACTATACTAAGATTTCCTATTTGGCTCATCTGAAAATGCAACTACTGCTAAGGAGATGCTTCACCTGCCTCAAAGGATTAATAAGATAAACATAAGGATTTCTGGTTTTGACTACCTGTTATATATTCACTAGGTTATTTGACCATATTTTAAAAGTCTTTCTTAAAACAATACATTTCTGAAAAACTACATAGTGAACGACTTAGCTACATAGTATATGATTTAGCTGGCTAAAATCTCTGGGGAAGGTAGTTTCAGAATGCCCACTTTTATAAAAATGGTCATAGGTCTTTGTTTGAAATTAGGATATTTTTCAACATAAATGTTATTGTGATCTATAGGATATAACCTTTAACTTGTTCCTTAATGTCAACTTTGAGATCAGATTCTTGGCACAATATAATAGCATTGCAACATCTAGTGAAAACAGATGATTTCTTTTATTAAAACAAAACTGAAATACTTTAAGTTTTCACTTAGCTTTAAAAATATTTATCATCAGTATATTTGATTATGTGCCTAAAATCCAACAGTCCATCATGTAACAATGGTAATTTATTTAATTTATTCATTTTTGAATACAGCATGCATATAAATTATTGAAACTACACATGTTCTCTGCTATGCTTGTATTTCCCAACAAAAAATGTATAAGTTATTATATAAATATACTTTAATTAACCATTTGAATTAAATATTTATGCATAAAGTTGTGTCATATTATTTTGCACAATTTTTCACAAATGTCATCTTATTCACTAGATCTATTGAACTAATTTTACTGAGCAACTGCACTATGTCCCTTTACTATTCTAGAAAATTAAAATTCAACTGTAAAGAAGATAGGAATTGACTTTGTCTTCACAGAGATTTTATTAACTATTGGGGAATATAGATTAACAGATAATTGTAATGCAGTGTGACATATGCTATGATAAGTACAGAGGGATAGCAGGCACATAGAAGAGTGTACAATAAACATAAAAAAGCTGAGGACCCTAATAAGAACATATGCCAGAAGAGAAAGAAGACCACTTAGTGGTAAGCCAAAGGGGTACTTATGGGTAGCTCAAGATACTCTTCAGAAAGCTGATGTTAATCTCCAGTTAATGGACAAATGAATAATTAATGACTCAACATTTTATTTGTTAGACTAAATTTTGATTGATATAGCTTGAACTTTGAGACTAAAGAAAACGTAAGACAATAATAACCAGTCACCCACCAAAAGCACCCATTGAATACCAGGTCAAGCACAGCTACTTTGAAGCATACACATAAAACTCTTTGCAAAATGCACTCCAAGGAAACTGGTGTGGCAATTATTTTCAAATCATTTGAAATTTGGTGAGTATACACCAAAGACGATTACTTTTGTCTTAGAGTAGTTGCTATGTTACTTGTCTTTCTGGTAAGATTTAGCTAGTAAGGTTAATTGTATTCTTAGGGTTCTTCTAATTCAAGATTCCCAAACAATGCAAGTTACATTCTATATCGATGTGTGTATGTGTATATGTGTGTATGTGTTCAAAAGGCAACCAGATCATTAAGACATTAATTGTAAAAATCAGGGAAGTGGTGAGAAATGTGGTAACACAATTTTGCTTGGTCCCACAAAATTTTTAATTGCTCTGTCAGAAGGACCGTTCCTCCAGCTGTGTTTTTTAAATAACAGGTTCTTTATAAAGAGCAGGCACATATATTCAATACGTATAAAGCCCCTATTATGTGCCAAGAATGTGAAAAATATGAACATTGTCCTTAAAAGATAAACTTTGAACAAATAATCAGATATTTGATGAGTAATGCAAGGGGAAGTATAGAATTTATTACAGAATAAAACAGGAAGACCCAATCTGGGTACTCAGTTCAGGAAGATTTTCTGAAAAAATAAAACAAGCTGTTACCTGAAGAATGAGTAGGAATTTGTGAATACGAGACTGGGGCATAGAATGTTCTAGAGGAGAAAAGAGTCTGTGGGAAATTTTCAGGCAAGAGAGAGAGAATCTCACATTTTAAGGACTTTGAGAAGAATAACATGGTGCCTTAGATGAGAAACAGGAGCATCTGGATTATTGTGTAAGAATTTAAGATTTAATTTTAGGAGCAATGGGTTCTCGGGAAGTGTTTGAAATGAAGGTGTAACATGACCAGATTTTGTATTAAGAAGTCACTTAAACTTGTCTTAGGAGTAGGAATGAGATGCAGTGCATTGATTCAAGACATGATTATGAGGTAGAAGCAATAGGGCTTGATGAGTGACAGCATGTACAAATATAGGAAGAGGGAAAGGTCAAACATGACTTTCAGTTTTTGTTTTGAGAAAATTTTATCGATTCCATTTACTGTGATAGGAAACTGGGGGAAACACAGGCTTGACATGATTTCAGTTACTGAGTGTGAAGTACTTGGGAGAAATTCTATGACTGGGTGGTGCCCCAGCATGTATTAATATTAGAATGAATAGCATACAGCAAATGTTCAAAAAGTTATTTGTTGAATGAACACCTAGTGGATATATTCACTTAGAAAGTGAACAGGACAAACTTGGAATGTCAACTGTGGATATATCTTGCAATAGATGATTATCAGAAAGGGAAATAGTCCACACAACAAATGTGACATCTAAAGGAAAGAAGAATTAGGGAAGCTCCTTGAACAAGCCCATCCATTTAAACGATGAGTGGAAGTGGAAAGCAGGCGAAGAATTCTGAAAAAGACTGAAGAAAGCTGGAGAAAAACTAGGAAAGGATGTTTTTAAAAAGTGTTTCAAAAAGAGGACATGGTCAATATTGTCTGATGCTTCTGATGTTAGATAACAATTTTTCAGTAATCTAAATGAGAGCATTTTCAATAGAATAGTGAAGGCAGCAATCAGGTTGGGTTTGAGGATTGAGTGAGAGATGAATAGTATGTGGGGAGGGTATTTGAGGTTAACTCATTCAAGACGTGGAGAAGAGAAAGCAAAAAGAAATGTAGAGAGGTAGTAGCAGAGGTCATTCAGGCTAGGTTGCAAATTCTGTCTTTGCTGCTTATTATTTGTATGCCTTCTAATAATTACTTAATTCTTATGTAAAGAAAAATGTCAGACTTTGGAAGTAGCAAAAGAGGTTACTGAATATCTATCTTTCTATGGAATGCTGGAGCCTCTGAAACTACCTGATCTTATAGGGATATGCATATTTGTAACTGACTATTTTATAATTCTGTAGAGTTAAAAGTTTACTTGTAGAACATTGAAAATAATGCCAATAGTTCTTGTTTATAAACATGCAAATAAATTTGGTCTAGTGGAGATTAAACTGATTTCTCTCCCCAGTTGTGGACAGAAACTAGTTTTTCAGTCCATTTGAAAATTCATGTCATTATTCCTCTACTCCATATCAATTCGTGATTTTTTGACTTCTTTGAATTGGCTGTAATATCCGTCTTTTTCTCTCATTTAACTAATGAGCTTAAATAAATCATTCACATATACCCATTTTAAAAAATTGTCTGTTTTTATAAGTTCCAGTTTTCCCATCTGGGCAATGAGTTGTTGAAAGGGGTAATTAAGATATTGTAAGTAAAAATACTTAACACAGTGTCTGTCCCTCCAAAGAAATATGAGGTGGTTGCTGGAGAGAAGTGTGGAATTAAATTTGGGTGTTTGTTTTTAACTGATGTGAGAGACATGAGCATGTCTAAATACGATGGAAAGGAGACAGAGTGGGAGAGGCTGAAAGCGTAGAAAAGAGGAGGGAAAATTAATTGATCAGAAACTGATGGATGATAGGAGGGGAAGGAAGTTAGAACATTTAGGCAGAAATTGAATTTTGATAGGAGGGCAATTCTTTTCTTATGACAAGAAAATAGAGGAAAGGATGAATATAGGTACAGGTGTGCTTGCAGATTTGGTGGTCAGAAGGTAAGAAGGTTTCCATCCGATGAAGTCGATTTCCAAGAAAGAAGAAAGTGATGATGTTGGCAGTTTGAGGACAGTGGGGAAGGTGGCCATGAACATGGTGCAGAGATAGGGGTCATGCTGGCTGAGCGAATGGAACAGGATCACCAGACTGGGTTTAGAGCTTGAGTTGGGGTTGGTCATCAGGCAAGTTTACTGACACCATGTGGTTTAGTCATGTATGGACTTACCAGTTTGGTTACAGGCATGGTGAAAGCATCACGAGGTTTTAACAGGTAAGTATTATGCAAGGGTGCAAAGAAGTTTAGAAAATGAGCTGAAGAAGACAAAGGAAACAAGGAACCATAAAATATAACATAAACTGTGTAGGAAAGAACTTAGTGATGACAGCGGCGTAAAGGATAGGGAGACAGAAGGACAAATCGATATCCTCGTAGGCCAAAGAATTTTTTACCTAACTTCTCAACAGCATAGTTTTTCCTTAAACATTTTCTTAATTTTGTTTATTTTGCTCTGGTTTCTACCACATCCTTCATCCTGAGTTAAGCATTCTCTTAGTCTTTGTTCCTTTCTCCTTCTCTCTCTGAATGAATATACATACATGTAAATACATGTATACACATGTATACAGACACACATATGTAATACATGCATTAAAGAAAGCTAGGATCATAATTACTTTGTAATTATATATCATGGACATTTTTCCACATCATTATCTTTCCACAGTAACTTTTCAAATAGTTTAATATCCCATAATAGATTATCTTAATTTTATCAATCAGTACCTTTTAATTGAACATTTTCTCAAAATTTTAATATCATGTGTAACATTGCAATGAAAATTATATATGAAACTTTGTACAAAGCTACAAACATTTATTAGAGTGCTTTTACTGGCTCCTTTATAAGTAGTATAAAATGAACTGGTGATCATATATGTAATTCTTAGTAAGGAAATGTGTGCAATAAAAATTTCTGTAATTCCTTATTAAACATATAATACTGAATTTAAGATACACAAAATGGACTACTTTCTATGAAGTTATTGAAATGTAATTCCTGACGATATATCCATGTTTCTAGCTATATTTACTCTGCTATCTAGAGACATTTAGTTGTTTGATTTTTAAGTATTTTTAACTTAAAAAATATAAATACATATTTATTGTTAAAACACAAACATGAATCAGATTACTTTGTGATCACTTTCTTCCTGTAGCTTAGGTTTAATTATTTTTTTCTCTTGTTATTTATTCTCATCTGTCTGATATTTAGCTGCCAAAATCTTACTGAATTTCTTATCTGCTGCCACCTCTCTTGTTCTTTTTGTCTTTACAGGTTTATGACATGAAGAATTTTTTTTAACTCTTCAGTGGAGTTTTTGGAGGAAGTAGATGTGTGTTCATTTTCCTATCTATAACTACAGTCTTCATTCATTCTTTTTTTTTTTTTTTTGAGACAGAGTCTCACTCTGTTGCCCAGGCTAGAGTGCCGTGGCATCGGCCTAGCTCACAGCAACCTCAAACTCCTTGGGCTCAAGCAATCCTACTGCCTCAGTCTCCCGAGTAGCTGGGACTACAGGCATATGCCGCCATGCCCGGCTAATTTTTTCTATATATATATTCTTTTAGTTGTCCAGATCATTTCTTTCTCAGGCTGGTCTCGAACTCCTGACCTTGAGCTATCCACCCACCTTGGCCTCCCAGCATTCATTCTTTTTTAAACTTTAAAATATTTAACTGGCAAATAAAGATTGTATATATTTAAGGTATACGATGTGATGACTTGATACATGTATACCTTGTGTAATGCTTATCACAATCAAATTAATTAACACATTCACCACCCATGCTGTACATACATTAGATCCACAGAACTGGTTCATTTTATAACTGGAAGTTTGTACCCTGTGATCAACATCTCCACATTTCTACCCCTCCTACCTCCATAGCCCCTAGCAGCTACCATTCTATTCTGTGAGTTCAATTTTTTTAGATTCCACATATAGGTTAGATCATACACTCTTTGTTTTTCTGTGTCTGGCTTAGCTTATTTCACTTAGCATAATGTCCTTCAGGTTTATCCATGTTGTGGCAAATAGCAGACTTTCCTTCTGTTTTTCAATATACACTATATTTTCTTTGTCCATTCATCTATTGCTGGACACTTAGGTTGTTTCCATATCTTTGTTATTGTGAATAATGCTGCAGTGAACATAGGGATGCAGATATTTCTTCAAGACATTGATTTTGATTTTTTAAAATTTTATTTACTCGATTTTGATTTTAATTTCTTTAATATATATCCAGAAGCAGAATTGCTAGATCTTATGTTATATTTTGATTTTTTTTGATGAACCCCTATATTGTTTTCCATAATGGTTGTGCCAATTTACATTCCCACTAACAGTGTAAAAGGGTTCCCTTTTATATACGCCCTTTCCAACACTTGTTATCTCTCTTCTTTTTGATAATAGACATCCTAACAGGTATGAAGTGGTATCTCATTGTGGTTTTGAGTTGCATTTCTCTGATGGTTAGTGATGTTGGCCATTTATATGTCATCTTTGGAAAAATGTAGGTCCTTTGCCCATTTTTAAATTGGGTTATTTGGTGTTTTGCTGTTGAGTTGTATGAGTTACATATTTTTGATATTAATTCTTTATCAGATAACTGGTTTGCAAATATTTTCTCCCATTCCATAGGATAACCAGACACTATCTCAGAGATTTGGCTTCCAAGACTCTTATTTCAGTTTCCTTGTCTACTTGCTTAGTTTTGTGAGCTGTTTCCATGTTTATCTGCCCAAATTACTAATTTAGTTTTACATTGTATGTATTCTCTTTCCTATTCACACTGTTGAGTTTTAAAATTCAGAAATCATGATTTTGGTTCCAGAAAGTTCCTTTTTTCTTGTAAGGTAGATTTCTTAAGAGTTCTAATCACTTTTCATATTAAAGCCTGCCCAACTTCTGTTCCTTCCTTCCTTTATTCCTTCATTCCTTCCTTCTTTTCTTTCTTCCTTCCAGTTAATAGAAGCCATCCGTTGAAGGAAAAGGCTACCATTCAGGATCTTAAACAGAAAGCTGATTTTATTGCTTGCTAAACATGGGAGAGCAGTGCGTGTGGTGCCCAGTCTCTCTGAATGAAGCACAGAAGCATGTATACCGTGTCAACCTGTTATTGATCACATAGAGTAATGGTTACTTGTCTCTATGACCAAAGAAAAGTTGTTTCTTGGGAGTATAGAAACCTTTCATTTTCACTCTTGTTTTGATTTTTGTCTGTCACTTTGAACAACTTATTTCCTTTATATGATTGATCAGTCAGTGTATATTTGTTCTGTACTTGTGTAGGTGAGATCGGTGGACTAGCACTATAAAGTAGGAGTAGGCTGGCAAGCCCAAACATTTATGTTGAGGCATGGGCCAAATCCTCTTCTTTCTTGAATTTTTTTGATGTATATGGTAAGAAACAATTCTTTCTTCAGCTTTGTTATTCCTGAGTTGATAATGTCATTTTAAAACTTTATAGCTGTAGTGATTTCTTGTGTATTTTCATATCATGAAGCTTTTCCCAAATTGTTAAGTGTTTTTCCAAACCAAGAATGTTAATGGTTGTAGAATTGGAAAATATGCACTTTTCTTTCCTGCCATCACTTTAATATTTCTAGAGTCCAATTAGCAGAAAAATATTTTTGTTAGAATTTGTTGTAAATAGAGGAATTTTTATTTCTTCAAGTTGTTAATAGCTAAGACCATTTCAATCTTGGTATTAATTAGTTAATTCAGAACTATTAATGAGTAGAAATAAATGTGACTGGATTTTAAAAAAATATCATTTATCCAAATATAATTACTGACATATATGTGTATATATTTAAAGAGACATACAGTGTGAGAGGAAGATTTAGGAGAGGGTCTAGAGAGGAGCAAGGTGGTGGATGAGAAAAACTGCCAGCCAGAGTGTCTCTGCAAGAAAGACAGATTTAGAAGAAAGTTAAAAAAAATAAACAGGCAGACAAACACAGATCAGATGAAGATCGGAATGAAGGGTGCCTGAAACTATAGGAGACTCCACGGAAAGTTGTGGAGGAGAACTGGAAGGAGAAAGGCCCCTGAGACACTCGGAGACCAGCGACAAGGGTAGGTGGAGCAATTAAATTTCCTCTCCTTTGCATCTTGGACTGCTGATGGGTTCCTGAGTGGTTGGAGAGACCTGCTTACACCAACCCAGAGATGGCTGCTGTCAGTGAGCAGTGAGCCTCTTGTGGACAGGGCACCAGGTTCCCAGTTCCCTCAGGGCACCTCCCAGCCTGCAGACCCAAGTGAATTGGTAGGGGCCATATTGCTTCATTCTCCCTTTCCCCTTCCCTACTCATGCCTGCTGGCTGCCAAGAGAGAGACAATTTAGCCACCACATGGAGGCATTTGCAGGGAATGGGACCTTTCCTTTTGGGGCCCTACAACACACTGAGGGGTACTCAGACTGTGAGCTACCTGCAAGCCCTCCCAGGTGCTGTTTGCCTGGTGACTCCAGAAGAGGTGGGCAAAGCCCGAGGAGGAGAGACATTGATTCAGCTTGGGCACCCCGTGGGTGACTGGAGACCAGCACTCTTCTCCCTGGCAGGGTCAGTGATTGATCTCTGGGGCCCAGGGGACAGGCCTGCAGACCATATCCCATACACCCAGGTCTCCATCACATTGCCTGGGGGCACAGAAGGGATATTTGTGAACTAGTCTACTGAGGTGTGTGTGCCTTCAGGGGAAGATCAAAGTGGAGGAAACAAGTGTTAGGTGATTAACTTAAAAATGTATACATGTATATAGTCACAGCTGAATGTTATGGATTGGGAATGTAACATAAGGCCAAATAGGAGACCTTGAAAGGGAGGGGACATGCTTGCTGTAAGGAATCCTATAATGCTATTCCAGAAAAAAATAGTAAATGAAAAGGGACAAAATGAAAAGTATTCTAGGAGTTTCATCTTATTGAGGTACAGGAAATAGGAAGTTATGGAAAACAGAGTTTGTTGGTGGGGAAATAGGGAGTGTTTTTTTTTGTTTTTTGTTTTTTTTTCCAAATAGTAGTTTCTGATTATGCTGCTAGGAAAAGAAAGGAAGGAAATTGATAGAAGTATGCTAACCAAATTAAATAGCATTTAAAAAGGACAAAGGACAAATGTGAAATAAAAAGCAATTAGACAAATTAGAATTAAGGAAAAGGAAAACAAAAATAATTTAGAAAAATAAGAAATAAAATATGATATATGAAAGAGAAAACATACGTATTGGTCATTATACTATATAAGAATAAACTGAAGATCCATCAAGAAGAGTTTACATTCCTTAATATCTATGCACCTAATACACGAGCACCCAGTTACATAAAGCAAACCATGTCTGACCTAAACCACATGATAAACAATAACACCATAATAACAGGGGATTTCAACACTCCACTTAATGAGCTGGACAGATCTTCCAAACAGAAAATAAGCAAAGAAATAATGGACTTAAACAGAGCTCTTGAACAAAAGGGTCTGACAGATCTCTACAGAACATCCCACCCAAATAAAGCCGAATTTACATTCTTCTCATCAGCCCACGG
Source organism: Indri indri (assembly GCA_004363605.1). NCBI lineage: Eukaryota > Metazoa > Chordata > Mammalia > Primates > Indriidae > Indri > Indri indri. Next base: position 52,265 of record RJWJ010008691.1, read on the forward strand.
AACTTTCTCCAAAATTGGTCACATACTAGGCCACAAATCAGACCTCAACAAATTCAGAAAAATAGAAATTATACCATGTACTTTCTCGGACCATAGTGGCTTAAAATTAGAGTTCAATTCCGACAGAAAAACTCGCTACCTCTTAAAGTCATGGAAATTAAACAATCTATTGTTGACTAACTCCTGGGTCAAGGAGGAAATACAAAGGGAAATCAAGAACTTCTT